>CAEGAF010102016.1:0-56771 GCA_903067075.1 Micropoecilia bifurca
CCGTCAGCAAGAGGCCGAGCTCACCCGGCTGAGGGACGTGCTCAGGAGGACGGAGAGGGAACTCGACGAGAGGGTAGTGCATCTTGAACAGAAGTGTCTGCTCTCTGATGAAGAGAGAGGTACGTTCATCTCCTCCTGATGCCCAAGGTCTCGTAGGGTTATGTCAAGAGTCGTAGTTTGTGTGAGAGGAATGTCTCATTTGGTTTCAGGTAAGGCTCAGGAGGAAGGGTTCAGGAAAGTAGAGCAGCTGAAGAACGAGCTGATCGCCTTGCAGCAAGCTAAAAGAGATGAAAGGCAGAGACAGATCCAGCTTGAGCAAGAACACACAGCACTCGCAGAGGAGCTGGCCAAAGAAAAGGTTATATAAACATTAACCTCTTGTATAGATCATACACTGAATGACTGCTTGCTCTGTAATAAATGCCTGTTCCTGTTGACGTCTGCAGGCGCTGGTTGACTCTCTGACGGCGCTCGTGGAGACGGAGAGGGAAGAGACCGAAGAGCAAATGAAACGGCTAAAAGAGGAAATGGAGGAGGTGCTGGGGGAGCTGGCCACTATGGAGGAGCAGGAGCAGATACGGCTGGAGGAGACCCAGAAGAGTCAGGAGGCCCTTCAGAGCCTGCAGCGGGACAAAGAGGAGCTGGCCAATCAGCTGAGGGAAGCAGAAGCCCTTCTGGAGGGGTGAGAGGTCATCCGCCAGAGACGATGCTACGATATAAGCCAAACATCTGTGGCACAGGTTGGACGTAAAAAGATTGAAGAGCAAAAGTAGGATTGAGCAGAGGATACCTGAGGCTGTTTCCACTAACTGCAGCAATTCTTAAGATGATCATCTTTATATTTTCCAGAGCATTAGTTGCGTGGAGAGAGAAAAGCAAGTCGGAGGATCAAACAAAATATGAAAAAAGTGCAACTTATCATTCAGAAAATGTTTTAACTTCCCTTTTCTGTTTTGCCTCTATCCATCCATATATCCATTCTGGGGTGTTTATTTTTCGTGCCAGGACATCAATCCGTTTCGCGGTTCGACACAGCATGCCGTCCACATGTGGGCGTTCATGTCTGTTTTAGAGGCATGAGGCTTAAAACGTCTTATCATAAAAGTGTGTTTTTATGTGCTTTGAAGCTGTTGAAAATTTTGGTTGTGATTTAGCTTCCTACTTTCTCTGGTTTCTTTTCCTGTACTCTGGCTTGATTACAATGTACTCTTTAACGATCTATTCCCCTCTGCTTTTGCTAGGAGCAGCGGTGTGGCAGCGATGAAAGCGATGCATCTTGCAGCAGTGAGTGAACTCCAAGAGGCAAATAACAACTCGCAGAAAAAGATTGAGGATTTTGTCACAGAGCTGGAAAGGTGAGTGTCGGCATTTCCTGGCGTTCCTTTGCTTTAAAGTCACTTTGATTTATGTTGCCTTTAAACTTTAAGTTCTGTCGGCATCCCGGCTTCACAGAAGGCTCGTCTTCCTTTTCAGCACCAGAGAGGCTCTAAAGGAAGCTAAAGGAAGACAGAGAGAACTGGAAGCGGAGGTGGGGAGAGTGACCTGCCAGCTGAAGGAGGCGATGGACAGAATGGTTGAGCAGAAAGAGGAAGAGATCGATAGAGTGAGGGGGTGGACGGAGGAGCAACAGGAGAGACTGCAGGCTGAGGCAAAATCAAAGGAAGAGAGTTTAAGGTATACTCAAAACCACAGCATGGCAACGTTGCGCAAAAAGATTTTTTATCTTTTTCATACTACAGATTTGCTTTCCTTTCTAAAAGTTAGAAAAGACAAAAGTGGCTTTTATTTCAATCATTCCTTCTGTGATTTGTACAACTCAGTCTTTGGGGCCAGACTACAAGAATTTGTAATTTTGATAATATATATTAACAGATTAAAGACGCAGTTTTGCCAAAAGAATGTCTTAAAAGTGTAAGAAAAACACTTTAGATTAGGGTGGGAAAAAAGCTTCTGGAATTATTAAAATGTGACGTAAACAGCTCAGCTGTACTTAAACCTTGGTTTAAACTTATGGTTCTGCTAAACCAACTATTCCACACTCTTTTTTAATTTTTTTTTTAATTTAACTTCATTTGTTCAACTTTTAGGGCGTTGCATGAGCTTCAAACTTGCCTTGCTCAAAAGGAAGAGGAGGCGAAGGCCACGCAGGCAAGTTATGCAGCTCAACTCGACCTGCTTCAAAAGGAGCTACAGGCGCAGAGGAGCGAGAAGGAAGACGCACTGAGACTTTTAGAGGAACAGAGACGGAGTTTTTCTGAGAGGGAGAAGTCCCAGAAACTGTTGGAAGACCTTAGCTGGCAAAAAGAAGAAATATCTCAGCAACTCCAAAAGGAAAGGGAAACGAAATTGAAACCCCACGTGGCTCTTCAGGAGGAAAAACTAGCGTTAGAGGTTGAGCGGAACAACCAGGAGCAGCTCAGGTCGGAGGTGCTTAAACTACAAGCTGACCTGGAGACGCTAGACCAGGAAAGGAGGAGTCTGCTGTCGGAAGTGGAACTTAAAACGGACTCCAGCCACGCGCTCGAGAATCGGCTGAGCGCCGCCGAGCGGGACAGAGATCAGCTTCAGTCTCACCTGGACGAGGTGGAGCAAGACAACGGCGGCCTGCGGGCCCAATTAGACCGCTGGCGGGAGAAGGCGGCGCCTCTGGCGCAGGAGTTGGACACGCAGCAGCAGGACGGCGGCGCTGTGAGGGAGCGGCTGGAGGCGCTGACTCAGGAGAAGGTCACTCTGCAGTGGGAAATGGAGGAGCAGCGACAGGAGCTCCAAAGGCAATTAGCCGAAGCGCAGGAGAAGAGGTGAGCGGTGATGAATATTTCCCTCTGATGTGGAGCTCGTTTTCTTCTTAAATCTGCCGTTTTGTAGCTAATCGCGTCCTATCTTTGAAGCTCCCCGCGCTCCGAGACGGAGCGCTGGAGGAAACAATACGAGGAACTGTTCGTCAAAGTCAAGCCCTTCCAGGTCAGCTGATTTTATTATTCTTTTTTTTTTCATATAGCAAAAGAACCGTTCCAGAAGAATGCAGAAAAAAAAACAACTTTCCGTTTTCATGGCGCGGGGGTTACTCCTAGTCAGTTTTTGTATCTGCAGATGTTAATTTGTCAAACTAAATAATACTTGTGTTGGCGCGTTCCCACAGGAGCAGCTTAACGCGTTTGCAGCGGAGCGGGATGCGCTGCTTAATGAGAACGGAGCGAACCAGGAAGAATTAAACAAATTAGCCGACGCTTACGCTCGCCTCCTGGGGCACCAGAACCAGAAGCAGAAGATCAAACATGTGATGAAGCTCAAAGATGAAAATATCTCTCTGAAACAGGTAAAACACTAGAGCAGTGCTGCCTCTCCTACAAAGGGCATTTTTTATTCCCTTTGGTCTGTTTTTGAGCATAGAGGTGCAATTTTGAAAAATTCTGAATATTGCTGAAATGCTTATCGTTCAACTTTAACTCTTGTTAAATTGATTCTTTCCACAAAGCTATATCTGGAGGTAAGTTTATTTCTCCTGATTTATAAATTTGTTTAATAGAGGATACTTTGTATATCTGAGTTATCTGCAGTACACTCAAGTTTCGGTTTGGACGGCACCACACATTTTTAATCGGGAATTGTTAATTCGGTGAAGTCAATAGCTGTGACCCATAGAATTAATGTCTTGTCCCTGCAGATATGCTTTTCCTTCCACTCAACTTTCCATTAATATTTTTGGATACAGCACTTTAAAGTCTTGCCATATCTGGCTTATCCTCGTATTGGTGACGTCGTCTTGTCATCAATTATGTGCGTATATACATTTCTCAGAAACTCTGTTAGCTAGAATCCATAAATCCTAAAAATCAAAAGTAATGTCTACTTAAAATGCATTACTCTGTTTAATGAGTCGCTTTGAAAGGGTTTTCTTTTTGATTTGTAATAATTGGAATCAACTTTTCAGTGGTATTTTGACACATCGAGCGGCATCTACAAGCCTCCCCTGTTTTGTAGGAAGTTTCTAAGCTTCGCTCCCTGGTGAGCCGCCAGAAGAGCGATTTGGAGCAGCTGAGAGCAAAGCCGCCTGGCGCTCCTCGTTGCAGGTTTGATCCCAGCAAGGCCTTCCAGAACAACAAGGAAAACATTCAGACTGAAACGAACGATCCTCTTGGAGAAGGTGAGCTCTGAGCTTTTGTTTGGCGTGACTGCTGGTCTCTGATCCTGATTTACTTATTTCTTTTTGTTTCGTCTTAGGAAACCACAAAGAATAGAGGAGTTGAAGAATGGAAAGCGAAAAGAAAAGACAAGTTACTGGTTTTGTTTCTTTGCAATGTTCTTAAAGTTTAATTATAGCTTCAACAGGTTTTTGTTCAAGTGGTTGCAAGATGTGTCTGAATTGGATAACCGAGCTCAAAAACAGAAATGAAATGTACATAAAATGCATCTTTTTAAAATATGTAGTTTAAAGGGTCTTCTTTAAATATGGTGGATGTAAATTCTAACTTTGTAAATAAAGATTTTTTTAACATTTTTCACAGCAATGCATTTGTGATTCATTCTCTTCAGGTTTTTTTTTTTGTTTGCTTCATCCTTGCCGTGCCGCTCCTCAGCCAGTAGAGGGCACTCCAGGACCGCAGCCCCCTTTTCACCGACACCAGCTGACAAAGAACACAAATTCCATCATTGCAGAGAGGAGCCTCGGGTTATGGGTCATGAAGCTTTATTTCCTTCACTTGATAAGACATAGCCAGCCCAGCGTGGGGGACAGAAATTGACTTCCGGACCTCTTTACAAGCTATGAGTGGTGCTAGTCGCGGGGCGGTCAGTTGCAGTAGTCCTCCAGGTGGTGAATGCTGCACGGCTTATGGCAGCACTGCTCCACGATGCCCCTCTTCACCTTGGGCTCGTCACGGGCAGCCAGAACCTTCCGCAGTCGCTCCTCCGCTCTGGCCCTTTTCGCCAGGAACCCTTTGAAGTAGAGAAAGTTCCCATAACTTCGCATTAAAATCCTGCAGCGCTCCAGCCAAAAAACAACAAAACAATACAAAAAGCTGAAAACACCATTACTGTTAAGACTCTCCTGGAAAGGCGACATGTAGAAACATTGATTGCAGCAATCCATTTAGCCTTGTTAGTTTCTGTCTCAACAGTGAGAATAAAAATAAAAATGGTGACGCAGAAGCATAGCATAACTGATGCACCCTGATGTTAGCTTCAAAGCATCAGCAGAACGTTTGAGGTGGAAGATCTAAATAATGTGTTTAGGGAATAGCTTAATGAGGAATGTTGGGATTTCACAGGATTTGTGATGAATGGATTTGTCACATAACAGAAGTTTAAAGCGATGCTAAACCAATTGCATGTCTATAAAATAAGCCGCAGAATGACTTAATGATGGCCTGGACCAATGGTTACATTCAGTTCAGTGAAGTTTTCTGCATCTTGTCGCCTTCAAAAATAAGAAAATCAAATGTGGCCCTTTCTTACTATTGAGCTTGAACTTTTCAATACAGTGAGCAAACAGTGTGGGTGAACAAAGCCAGACTGGGGGGGGTCGTCAGGCAAAGTCATGCTGTTAATTTCTGAACTCCTGCCACGAAAGGAAGCAGACAAACTTACTTTCTGCAAATCAGAAATAATACTTTAAAAAAGCAAAAAAATCTTCCCAGAGTTGAGGGGTAGTTTTCAAGTGAGATTCTGTGAACAGGTAAGTTCCCCTACCTGTCGTAGAAAGATGTCGCATCATAAGATTACATAAGACGTTAAGTTTCTTGTCATATTCTCAGCCATACAATTCAGGATTTGATCAGCGAAAGAATGTGTCGAACAAGA
This sequence comes from Micropoecilia bifurca, assembly GCA_903067075.1. Taxonomy (NCBI): domain Eukaryota; kingdom Metazoa; phylum Chordata; class Actinopteri; order Cyprinodontiformes; family Poeciliidae; genus Micropoecilia; species Micropoecilia bifurca. Next base: position 5,800 of record CAEGAF010102016.1, read on the forward strand.
TGGCCGACCATCATTTTATGTCGCATCACTGACCATGTCGGTCTGCCCGATCAGATGATTCAGCAGATTGCGATTGCTGGCTAGGAATCATTTCCAAAAGCATGCAAAGTCTGTAAAGGTACAACTTCCTGCTGCATGGATGTTCCAGAACAGGAAGAATTTGAATTGAGTCAAACACTGAACAATATTGAACGAAAACCCGATAGAGGCAAAACACTTAGACGTTGGTCTTCCAAAAGAACAAACCAGAGCTACAATGGATGATGTAGATCAAAGCATCTTTACTTTGGAATGGTCTAGTTAAAGCCCAGACCTAAATCATATTTGCTTTCTGCAGTAAGACCTATGAACCAACATTCACATTTGCTGTCCATTAAATCAGACAGCAGCTATTTTGCAAAAGATTGCATTCTTTTAAAGTGCTAATCGTTGTTTACGTTTCACTTTGTGTCTTCTCAAAATAGAAAGTCTATTGTAAAGTTAAATACAAAAAGCTGCTCTTGAAGTAAAAATGATCATTTAAATGAAGAACATTCTCCAGAAACGTCCAGCGACATGACATCAACTTCATATTGGTGCTAACTATTACATAACCAAGCCTCACTACAACCAAACCACCTCTTGTATGCATCCGTACCAAGCAGGTTCTCCAGGTCCCGCTTGTGGGCTCGGTTCGGACTGTAGTAAAATCCTCGTTCCCCACAAATGAAGTAGAGGGCGTCGACCAGGTGAGAGCCACACAGGTGCTGGTTTGGGGCCAACGAGGCCCCTGGAGAGTGGAGCACAAGCAGGAACAGCACAGAGAATGTCCATGGTACCCTGGCCATATAGGAGGGGGGCACCGCTTGGACAGAGAGCGAAAAGGAAATAATTCATATTAAACAATAGAAGTCAAGTTTCAACAGTGCAATAGTGAATCCACATATTTATAATTCATGGACTGAAGAGGGAAACAAAGTGTTGATAAAGCCTAATTAGAATTTTTTTGTTCCAGACACTTTATTCTCGTAAAACGTACAAATATTTAGCAAGTAGTCTGTTACATTCTTACAGGTTAGCCAGGCTTCTAGTAGAGCATAATAGCACACAAGAGCACACAATGGGATGCCAATGCAAATACCACACTTCAAAGCAGGCAGACAACAATGTAAGCGTAGCTTTTGTTATCTGATATCAAAGGAATGTTTTAATGAGATCTGAGAGAACAGTTATTGCATCAAATTAATCAAAAATCTTTTTTGTGTATGCTAATGGAAGATCTTCAAAAGTTCAGAGGAAAAAAAAAGCAGCATTTTAGGCACACCTGCTTTTTATGAGTGTTGCCGTAAATTGAAGCAATATAAATATAAATCACCTGAGGGAAAAAAATTAGAATTTTCACTTTCCATATATAAAAAAGGAGAAAATAAATTATTCCAAATGACTCCAGACTTTTAAATTTAGGGTGGTTTTATTTTCCACCATCACAGTGAATCTGAGCACATTTTAGCTAAAGATTGACTTAATGTTTGGATAACAGAAAAATCTGGACAGTCATCTAAAGAGGACTATGAATTAGAGAAATCCTCTTGAGATTTGGAGGTCTTTGGTCACCACAAATATTTTCCAGATGTGGTATGTTGAAACTTAATCTAAAAATATTGAAGCTGCAAAAAAAAGAAAATCTCAATTTTGTAAATGTCCATAACCTGTCATATGGATGGTGCAGATTTTTGAGAGTTTTTAAGTCAAATATAAAAAAAAATGTGTTGAGATGTCGTATTGATAAAAAAAGGGGAAAAAATCAAGAAATTTGAGTCTGGAAACGCATAAGAAATGTCTTTGTATTGGGAATTTTCTCCATGAAGAAAAATCTGTATTAAATTACCAAAAAAGACGAAATTTAATCTTTTTTGTCTACCTTTCTTTCTTTTGGTTTCTTGCTTTTTCTTTCTTTTCCATGCCCCTTAGATTACTTTTATTAACATCTAATGAAAAAAATTAAAATAAAATTAAACATAACATCACCAATTGTGAAAATTCTCCATGTCTCATTTGTTTCTCAAGGTTGCTACCCTCAGTGCTGTCTGGGTGCTTTAGTGGTCATTAGTGGAAATGGTTTGTCAAAAAAATCCACAGAAATGCAATTGAGGTTCTCAGTTAAATGCCACGTGTGACTAAATTTTCTCACAAGTTTAAAGTTCGGCTCCTTTTTCAAGGTGAAAACCGTATCCAGCAGGCATTTAGAAACTATATAGACCTTTTGTGGACATCTTGTAGTATGCTGCAGATTATTGGATGTAAAATGAATCAATTTTAGTGTCTTTAACAATGTACTTGTGCCAGGCATTAGAAAATTGGCGGAGCACTCTGTCAGGTCCACCACTCCTCTATTCCTTTTGGCCGCGTGCCATTTTCCTTGGCACAGCAGATTGGTTGAATTATAGATCCCGTCCATGCTGCGCTTTTATGTCCATCCTGGTTATTATAAGTATAAATCTTGACAGCTAAAATCTTGAGGGAAACAGAGGGAAAGCTCTCTTACCTGTGTTGTAGGAGGCGGCAGAGCAGCTGGTGGTCACGGATGAAAAGGGCCTGGATTGCAAGGTGCAGAGAACATCTCTACTTGGCTACCTTCCCCCTTTTTAACGCTCCACCTCCACCTGGCCTTTGCTAACCACGGCAAAGAGTCAAAGGTTGTCTCATTAACACCTTGACCTGTAAGCACTCTTGAGCTGCTCTGCTCTGCTCTGGCACCAGGTCATTTAATTGACTTGCGGACCAACTGCGCCTGGATCAACTCGAGAACCCAGCCACCCAGAATGATACCCATCTCACGTCCCCTGCTGCGTAGTGGCCTCACTGGCACCGTTCAAAAGCTCACAAACACCATATGTCACACTGCGATCACAGAGTAGATTAGACGACTTCGGAGCTTATCATTGATCGGCGGCGTTGTGTTTAATCAGTCGATTTATTTTCTTTTCCTTGTGTTTCGTAGGGGTGAGCAAGCTGTGGTGAACAATTTTGACATTGATAACCTCACCGGTGTTATAATCTGTCAAAATCAGTCACAATTTATCAAATATTACATTTTTTAAAACCATGATTAACATTTTAAAAGGGCCACTGCTGGAATGACTATAGTTTAGTTACTTGCATGTAGAAAAACACTTTGAATAAAGCAAGATAAAAACAGAGAACTATAACCACAGACTAAAAGGAGAAAATTAATGACTAATGAATTTAACCCTTAAAATACTAATTAAAAAAATCTTACGTTTATTAAAAGTCTATTAGCTTCTCTGGAGATTACAAGGTTTAACACAGTGAGTCTGTTCAAACGTTAATTTGATAAGTTTAAGAAAGAAAGGAGAAGAATTCAAAGTTTCATCCACCTTTGGACCTTTAACTTTTGACACTAGAACCACTGCATGGAACGGCAAAAAAAAAAAAAAAAAAGCGTAGCTCACAAGGTCAGTTTTCTCGCTCACTGAACTAAGTGGATCGTTTCATGTGCCCGTTTCCAACAGTGGCGTCTCTGAGCTCTGCTAACGGGGACATTTTAACCATAAACCATCCAGTTTTAAGTGATAAACTTATCACTTATGTAACTATAGAAAGTTACAAAGTGACGCACACGCAAATTCCAGGCTGTAGAGAAAAAATAAACCTTTCACAAACTTTAAAGAAAATCTTTTATGGATATAGCAAACGATGCGAGGAGCCATGACAAGTGGCTGGTCCAACAAACTGAGGTGGACTTGGAGTAACGAGAGAGATTTGTCAAATTAGGAAAATTAATTGTATTACACACAATTCTGGTAGCCAGTGTACTATCTCATCCCTAGAGGATATTTTTTACATTCAAAGTTTAAACATTATTCTGTTTAATAAAAAAAAAAATTATTCCAGATTTAAAATTTTGATTTATTGTCAGTTATTTTTCAATACTTGCAGGATTTCTACATTACCAACATATGACCATTCATATAAGTAATTTTGGGCATTAAGAAAATAAACTTGAATTTTAGCACAATACTTCCCCTCATGAAAAAAAATGTTTTAGAAATTCCAGGGTGGCACCAGAGGATGTATATATGTATATAGCTAGAATGCGACAACATTTTCAAGAGACCTTGGGGACCAAATGGTTTCTTCAGTGCAACAGGCTGCTTTGAGGAAGGCATTACATAATTGTCAGTGTGGGCCGTAATGACGATATGATAAATAGCTGATATGATAATCAGCTATTTTCCCTTCAGATAATGCTCGATGCATCCCTCAGAGCTGCGAGCACTGACCACAGAGAGCCTCGATTTAACATGCAACAAGAACACTACAGGAAAAAAAAAAGGAGTTCTTAATTGCATATCTTTTTAACTCAGCTTCCAGGCAGCAGCTGCTCTTGATAATTTCAGCGCATCTCCTGGTGGGTGAGCCAGATTTAGATGAAAGTTGACATACTGTATAATTTCTTGCAAATGATGAGTCAATCCCTGAGGTAAGGCGCCGCAGCACTGCATTGTACCAATATTTCTTTGCCTTTGACTTCTAGTGGAACTTTTTTGAGAACGGAAGCTGGAGGGCACTCTGGAAACAGAATTGTGTTTATTTGTGTAATTAAAAAAAACTGTTAATATTGAAAAGTTTCTTCTTTTTTTTAAATCACGAGTCGGCAGGAAACTACTTTCTTAATCAATGAGACAAATTTACAAGTTGTCTCAGGGATGTGCTTTATGGCCTAAGGCATGCAGCTCATATTCCTCCGAAACAACAAAATCTGTAACATTGCAAAATAACTGTTTATTTATACTTAGTTTTATTGTTCTTAGCTTTATTTCATCTATGCCCATTAGTTCAGCCATGTTGTCTTTTGTTACTCAGTTCCTTGTTATATTATACCGAAGCATAATTGATTAAATAAAGATTCTTAATCTTGATCTAGACAATGTTATTAAAGAAAATGTAATCAGTCTGGAATATTCCAGCCCACGTTAGACAAGTCTATATATTTTAGGTTCTATGCTTGTCTAATTCTAAGTCAATTGTAATTCTAAGTCGATTATAATGGGGAAAAAAACATAAAACAAAAACGCAAAGGAGCCCTCTCGTTTTATGATTTCATAAACAAAACAATAAATAAATCTCAAACAGCATTTTAAAGACTCGATGTATTTCAGATCTGGAGCTAGAGGTGAATAAAGACAATCCAGGTACATTAAAAACCTGTGAAACAACACTATCAATTTTTGTCATTCGCTAACTTTAGCTCATTAGCAGCTAATGGGTAGTACAGAGAAAGTAAGAGTGGTACAGGTTAAAATTAAATGTTGCCCGACTGCCAAACAGGAAGTCCTTACTGACCTAGTCTGTTAACACAATGGGAACACTTAAGAACTACTGAAAAATATGAGTATAGAAGACAAATACAGGGTCTTCAAACACTTTTATGTCAGGAAATATTAATAGCGCACACTCCATCGGACAAAGTGAAAGGCTGGCAGTAACTAGAGATGGTGTTTTGTGAGACAGACTGTACTTTTCCAAGACAAATAGTGCTTAATATTGCAAAATCTTGAGCCACGAGATCTTGTTACACTCCTTCTGTTGTTGTATAGACCAGCATGTGGTGCTGAACTGCAGCTAAAATTGATACACCTCCTTTTATATCCTTTAGCCTTTTCAAGCAGTCCAACAGGCTATGTTAAAGGCCGAGTTGATTTTCCTTCATAGAAAATTCTGCTTAGTTTGCTGACAGTGACCCTGTAGTCTCTGCTGGACCATCTGGTGGATTAAGCAATGACGGTGGCTGGAGTGAGTGACAACTATTCCCTTCAGTCCACACAAATGTTGTCAGACTCGATAGGAAAATTATGTCAGGCCCCGTCTTGTATTCTCAGTACTGAAATCTAACTGCTCCCGTCTGCCTCTCTTGTTTTGTTCTTTTTTTTTATGAATAATGTGAGTTGCATGATTTTCTTGAATTTGCTTGTGCTATTATTCAGCTGGATAAGTATGCTCCAAGCAAATGTTCCCCTGTTGAGACATTAGAATCTCATTTTCTTTCAATAAAATAGTCTCTTACACTCTTTCGGTCCTATTTCTTTCCATCGAGTATCGGGGGTTTGGGGAGTTTGGTGGAAAAACAGAGCTCGCTCTTTCCCCAAACACTTCTACTCCAGCTGTTCTCACGGTCACTCTACAAGGTAAGAAAAAAATCCAGGTCTTCACATGGGGCATCCTCAGGGTTTGGCATTTAGGTTGCCTGGAAGGCATTCTACTCAAACGCCCTGCAGTACCTCAGCTGACTCCCAGAGATACAGCCGCTATGGTCTTCAAGTGCTTTTGGCTAACTGAATTGTACTTTCTTAAGGGTTAGACCAAACATCCATTGCACAAAACCCCTATTAAACGCTATAATTCCAATTACCACAAAGAAACTAACAACAAACAAACCATAGTTAGCTGTCTGCGGGTACACCTTGCAGCTGACTCAACCCTACATGCACAAAATGGGCGTTGAAAACTGAAGAGTGAATGTTCTGGAAGCAACAAAGACTTACATTACAATCACCAGTTCATCACAGGACAACAGGAAGACACATGGTACATGCATGAGGCAGTCATATGCATACATTTTGATTCGCCAGTTGACCTAATGATTAGGTTTTGTACTGTGAGAAGGAGGCTGGAGTATCTGAAGAAACCTCAGCATGCATCAAGACAAAATGCAAAAGGTCCAAGCCAGTATTTGAACCCAGGACCCTGTTGCTACCAGGCTGTGACTAAAATAGAGCTTCCTCTATAGGCTGGACTTATAATTAGGGTGAAAAAGTCATTTTGAACATTTAAGACTCTCTAGCATTCCTTAAGCCATAATCTCTAAAACCTTTTATGTTGGCCACTGCTGTCCTGTGGGTGCAGCTCAGTTATAGGGAGTGTGACTAGTCTGCAAGAATTGCTCAAGTTCGTGGCAAAGTGAAACATTCATCTGAAAGTGAGAAAGCGGGTTCGCAAAGCAGAACGTTAAAGTTTGGACTCCATAAAGAAGCTTTAGCTCACTGCAGGAGGCGGGTGAAGCGGTTTCTCTATCCTGCAGGTAAACGACAGCGGGAGGCAGGCAGGTCTTTCAGAACCAGCTAATGACACAGCATCCTTTGAGGAAAAAAATAAAGGAAGTAGGTGGGAAGGAGGAAGCTAACCACCACCACCACCACCACCATCTTGACACTCTGATTTCAGAAGGTGTTAAATGTAGAACCAGCAAAGAAAAAAAGAGAAGAAAAAAAAAAGCCCAACTTTGCTGTGCTTTTAAACACATTTCTCAGGGAATTGGGGTAAAGCGGCGAGAGATGCGAACAACAGGCTCATCCTTTCAGGCTGGGTCACGTGGCCGCTTCAAACACGCACATCAAACGGCGCAGAGCACCGCAGCCACCGCAGTCATGCCGAGACAGACAGGAGTCGGGCGGAAAGTCGGATGGGTCCCTGAGGTGAGAGTTACGTAACTCCTCTTCCAACTGCAGTCGAGGAGATAAAAGAGAGCGCGGAGTTCAGTCTGCAGAGATGGTGTTAATCTGCACTGATAGAGGCCCTTTTTACCCTTGTAATTATCCAAGACTTTCCGAGGCTAGAAACTGGAGAGACTTAGAGCATCAAAAAAGAAAAAAGAGAAATCACTGACTGACAGTGCATACAACAGAAACAGCCCGGGTCATTATGTTTTCATGCGAGAGTTTGAACTGTAGGAAGGCAGAAGTAATGAGACTGATTTCCATAAGCCAACTCCGAGAAGCAGATGCTGATACAAAGACTCGGAGAGGATTCATCTGTTCTCTTAGGCTGGGAAAAATCTATGCATGCGGAATGATTGCTGGGCCTAGAAGAAGAAGAGAAATCATCATAAAAGAGTATAAAAAAAAACAAGTTGAAGATTTATTTCTTTATGTTAATCTTTGGCAAGGGCAAACAATATGAAATCTGGCAGGTCAAACGTCCCTGTCATATATAAACACTATGCCATGCATCTGTGCGCATAAGCACAAACAGACAGACTGGACGTGTCCTCCTGTTCCAGACGCTGCCCTCCATGTGTGTCACGGCCTGCTGGCTCATATCCGTGACAGAATGCCTTGGACTTTCAGAATTTGTTGGTCTGCATGTGTGTGTGTGTGTGTGTGTGTGTGTGTGTGTGTGTGTGAGGCTATGAGTGAGGAGAAGTGGACTGCCTTGTTGTCTGCTCTCCACTGTCCTACGCAGTGACAGTCGCTAATGCAGTACTAACCTCTGTCATGACCTACTTTGCTATGCTACCTCAATCCCGACCCTTACGTACTTATTAATAATAAATAAAATGAAAGGAATCTCTTTAGAATCCCAGACACGTCCTTTTTTTTTGAAACTGTACACACAGGGCCGTCTTAGCAGATTGGGATTTGAAGCTGACTGCATGGGTACGGGGACAGAGCTTGGTGAGAGCATTATTTGACAGCTGAGAAAATGACTGAGTGTTATATATCTGACACGTTCCCAAGAGAGAGGTGAGGAAGGACAGAATGATAGCCAGTTTGATTTTCAGCCCAGAAAATAGATTTCCATTTAAACCCTCATGCGACCAGCCTTTTCAAGCTGAGCTCTGGCCAAGACAAGAGAATTTCATTTAAAAGTGCCATTTCTCTAGTTTTTAGCGTGATTGATTGATCCAAGAGCATCTTGCTTTCTCTCTAAAGGGATTTGTTTTTTTTTCTTTTTCTTCTTCTCACCTCTCATCTGAAGAGACAGAAAAAAGGGAAACTAAATTCAATTGTTAACCTTGAACGTACCAATAAGACGTAGCGCGAACTTAAAATGCGGTTGAGCTCTGCCGTTCCTCACCAAAACAGGACGTTTACCCCCCCAGCTTTGGGACTGATGGGATGAAATCTTTTTCTTGTTGACGATGACAGCATTTAAAATCTTCTTCTTTTTTTAAGCTTTATCAGTCCAAAGACAAAGTGTCTGGATCTGTGTGAAGCTGGATGAACAGAAACAGTGGAGGTCTGGAATAGAAACATCAATAAGAAAAACATCATGTGGCGCAGACTCACCAAATTCAAGTAGCACCTCCACTTAGTGGCCACACATCAAGTTATTTCTGTTACTATCTAGTATTTTTTGAAGAACTGGAAGAGATACATGCTTAAATCAATACCCAGCTCAAAATAATAAGAGTTTCATTTATTGATATTTTTTATTTGTGTGCTGTTCAGTCTTACACCTTTATTTCTGAAACCCCAAAACAAGACATGAGTTGAAATGTAAACGTGTCAATTATGTCACTGCATTAAAATAACAGAATTTTACTATTGTTATTACAACTATAATTACTGTTTTAATTCATTGCAGTATTTTATTAAAATATAGGCACAGTGACTACAGTTGGTGCCCCACTTTCAGGTTTTTGTGACTACAGATGAGTTGCCAAACCGAACAGAGGTAAATTAATGACAAAGATGAGATTCAAGTGAATGAAAAGCAGTTTATTTTACAAGAAAATAAATAAAAAGAACAAAAAAATAACATCTTTGATGCAGCACTCCCAGTCCAGAGTCTGTTCCCCCATCTTTTTGGCCACCACAATACAGAGCAACTTTTTTCCCCCGGGCAGTAAAACTGACACCATCTTCCACCACCCTTTTCCTTGACAACATATCTATTTTTCACACTTGTTCCTTTACTAATTCATATATAACGTCCATCTGACGAGAATAAAGGAACCACATCTATAATTACTGACTGAATCTCGGGCTGCATATTGATAATTAAATCGTATCTTGAACGCTCCAACCACTTCGTTCCTCCATTTATTTTATGTTACGACTCCATGTACGGGTTTGGCAACCGAGAAGAACCGTTTGAGGCAGTTTTGAAAGCAAAATCTGTTTCATGCCAAAAGATGCTTGCAGGTCAGTTTACCTCCTAAATCATTCCACTAAGGAGCTCAGTAGAGTGGATTTCACATGTTGAAATGCTCAATTTATATATTTGATTTGCTGACTGGTTTTGCTAAGTTAACATTTGATTTATTGCTTAGACAGGTCAGTTTGTGCATTTCATTGTTTGAGAACTTTGTCAGCAACAACAGAAGGACGTGAAGTTTCACGTTCTGTGTTTGTAGCCTTCAGCGTACTGATGATGTCACAGGAAGAGAGAGAGAAAAACTTTGTAAAATGTCATTGTAAAATGTAATTGGTTTGTTTGTTGCTGATTTGAAGTAGCATCGGTACGTCGAGGATTGTAATGTTTTGTTTTTCCTGTTGGAATATTCCATCTCTTGTTGGCTGCTTCTCTAATAAGATCCTCCTTACCTGCCCTGTAGTGGACAACCACGTCTTAGTGGGCTTTCTATTTTAAATCATTTCCATTTCTGGATGATGGATTGAACGAAGCCCTCTAGGATTGGATGTTATTTTATAACCCAGCTTCGCTTTAATATGTTTCCCCAACTTTTTCGCTGATCTCTTTAATGTGTTCCTTGGTTTTCATCATTCTGTTTGTTCATTATTTTTTGCCCTAACAAATGTCTGAGATTAAACTCATTAGATGCAAAGATAATTTGCTGCACAGCATTTTATTTAGGAGTTAAGAGCAAATGCTGCTTACATTCTTTTCAAACTTGGAGAATATTTTTCCTCCACTCCACAATTTGACCTTTCTTTGTGTTGGTTTATCTCATAAAAAGCACTTTCGAAAGTTTTCATGTGTTTCTCTTGAACAAGGCGATGTGATGTACATCAGACTCTCTCATGCTCGTCGTTACATAATGCTGTATGAAGTCTTGTGAAACTTATGCATTAATGAAATGCATTTAGTGCTAAAGCTGCAGGTTTGTCTAGCCTTTATGCGGAGCTGTTGTGCGCTGGAAGATTTCGTATTCTTCACCTGAGGATAATTAGCTGCTTTGAACCGACAGAGTTCTGTTGCTTTGTTTTCCTTTTGTGTATTTGTTGGAGCTTAACAATAGAAATCGTTTCATAATTATTTTCTTTTTCTGTCTTCAATATTTCTTTGAATGCCTCTACTTTTGTTTTTGTTTTTATTCAAAATTGCTTCTTTTTTTCTTTTAAGTTTCTTCATTTTAGCATTTGTTTAATGTAACTGTAAATCGCCTAAGCAGCAACATACAAGTCGACGTATTCAGCCACCTAAAGTGAAAAACCTGGAGGAAAGGAGAGCATCAATCAGGAAAAAAAAACATTTATGTATTTATAACAAACCTCATTTGCAACAAATCAACAAGTGGCTTTGGTGTGGGATGACTGGGCTTCAGACTTGAGGGCTGCAGCTTAGTTGGTCCGCCGCAACCGAATATGTTGTGTGTGTGTTTGCACAAATCGATGTGACCGGCATCACCTCACTGAGTCTGCCTCCCCCTGCTCCGGGAGATAAAGCACAGAGGAGCAGACCTACAGCCAGACGTATGAGTGGGATTAACAACCAGCACTTATTTGGGAGAAGAAAAGAGGCAGAAGCTAAAGATATAAGGATCCCAACACTTTTCATTATTTTGCGGAGTAGGTGTACAGCAGGTACTGTCGAGGAAAAGGTCAAAACCAATCAATCCGCTGCTATCTATCTGCCTTCCTCAAATTGCATATTGACTCCATGTAACAGTCTCCAAACTGGTGGATTAGATGCATGTTGACAAGGGTCTAAGGCTGGAGAGGAGCTATTTTGCTAGAGTATCTGTATGCTTTCAGGGAGCTCTGAGTTGGTGTTACTGAGCCAGAGTTGTTCATTTCTCCCCTCTCTGCTCTATTTCTTCCTCTGTAGTGTGGGTGTTTATGTGAGAAGAGAGAGAGAGAGAGAGAGGTGCTTGTGCTCCTGGAGCAGAATGCCAAATGTGCTCTGGTTTGTATATATGTGTGTGTGTGTGTGTGTGTGTACGTGTGTGTGTGTGCTTGTAAATCTGACACCTGAAAGTTATCTTGATCGTTAAATGTCCACTTTCTGCAGGAGCTGTCAGAATGCCAGTGTTTCTTCAGCTGCATGTCGCCTAAACTGGAAGCCGCCCAGTTCACTTAAAGCATGTTGAACAAGGAAGTATCAGCTTTGATGCGTTGATGAGAACCTTTCAGGTGTTCTCACAAAAATATGTGCATTTTGTGCACTTTTCTTTTCCCCAACAGCAGCGTTGTAAAGTTTCGAAGTTTCTATTAGTGCCATTCAGATTTGTTGCATTTTTGTCATATTACAACCACAGTTTTTATTAGTATTTCAGATTAACACAAAGTAGTTTATAATCAAATGAACATTGTCAACTTTTGTGGAACCACCATAAGATGCTGTAACAGTATTTTAGCTGATATGTCTACCGTCTTTACACATCCACACCAATTTCCTACTGCTCATTACAAAAAAAGCTAAATCTCTGTAACTGACTGGTTTGACAGCAAATGTCACTGTCCTCTAATTTGATTTAAATAAGTTCTTCATGACAGGTGGGGTCAGAACCCAAAACTGGGTCCCAGAGCCATTTTCAGTGGGTTTACGGCGTGTGGCTTGGGCAAATCGATAAAAACAAGGGAAGTAAAATCAACCAGAAGGTTGTCTTTTCAGATTTCTGTGAAATAATGAAATAATTTATTTTTTAACCGTTTAGTTTTTCCTTCCACTTCTGAATACTGCACTACTTTATGATGGTATGTAACAAAAATCACAATAAAGCACGTTAAAACGAGTGGCAGCATTGTGATCAAAAGTTAATGGATTGTTAAAGAGAAATGAATTGCTTTCTTGTTAAAATTCAAAAGCAGTGGTGTATTTTTTTTGTAGATGGGACTTTATTGAAAGACTTTTGCAGTGGAGCTGCTTAATGCTGCTCTTGTGCGTAACTCCAAATTCCACTATTTTGTTCTCTCACAAACCGCTTTACCTTCCGCTCACAACAAATCGTACGTGATTCTCGATCGGATGTCACGAACGGCAGAGTGGAAACTCAGAGACACGCTATTCTTTGAAGAGATTTCCCTCTGAGTGGCCACAAAGACGAAATTCGGGGAACAGAAGTTTGGGATAAAGGATGAAGGTGAAAACAGAAAGACTCAGAGGTTTTTGTTGGAGCAGTGCTGGAATACGTAATTCTTCTTTCCCGGCAAAGGGTTGCTCCATAATTCAGCAGTATCTGGACCCGAGCTTCTCTTCCGCACGACTTCTCTACTATACACACAAGCGCACATGCTCAATCACCTTGGATACTGTGTTCTTGGCCTTTGCCCCCGCTCGGAAGATAGCTGCCTTGAGATGTGAAGCGCCTTGAATGCCGATTGTGCATCTTGATCTTTATTTAACATGAAAACGTAACAAAGTGTGGAGACGGCTAATACAGTCTGGCACTTTCGCCTCTCGATGAGGTTAAAAGGGCTTCCTTTACTCCTTTATCTCACAGTTGATGGGTCTCTGGGTAACAAGGCAACATACAGTTCACGGTTTTGTAGAGATAAAACTATTCGGCCTGGCTTTCAAAGAAAAAAAAAAAAGATTGTCATGCCGCTAACTTTCTTTTTTGAGCAAACAATGTAACAAAACCTTGCTCCTATGTAAACAGAGAAATGTACTGTTGGAATGAGTTCATGTTTAATTTGTCTCCAACTCGCATACAGGATATTCTTACCTCACATGTGGGCGTAGAGTGATAAAGACGCAGTTAGTGGTTTCACACTGTTGCTCTGATTGACAGCTGACAGAAAAACTCCCTACATAAAAAACTACGGCAAACACTGGCCTGTTTTCTTGCCCAAACAAAAATACTGGAGCAAGGAATGGAGGTGAAATAATTTAACAAGAATATTTTTTGATTTAAGTACACTTTGGTTGCGATTGCATCGGTGCATGATGAGGTACGGTATTTCATATACAAAGGAAAAAAACTAAATAAAGCTGAAAGGTTATCCTGTAGGACTGACTGGACTTACCAAACCCGACCACATGGTTTTGGATTAGGTGAACGTCAGTTTTTGGGCTCAGTACATGTTAGGTTCTTGCTCTTAAGACTTAAGTTTTTTTTTTTTTGCAGCTTTTAACTTTTTTTCTGATTGTCCTGATTTCAGGTCATTTTATCTTACTGTCAACTCTGATCAGCTTCCTTGAATTACCACATGATACCAATATCATCACATTTCATGATTTCCACATTTATGTTTGCATAATATATTTTTGGAAAATCATCTATTCTTTTTCTTATTGAAAGGTAGAGATGTAATTGCATGCTTTTGAAAGGTGCCGTTCGGATATTTGTTTGTTTCCTTTCATAGTTGTTCAGTTCAGGATTTTCATCCCCTTGCTACGTGTGACGCTACATATCTTTGTTTCTGTGAGCATTCTTTGATAAAGGGAGCATGAGGAAAGTTAATTTTCATAAACAATGGAAAAATCCTTCTGCTGTTAAAGTACTTTACACAGATCCTCGGAATAAATCAAGTAAAACCTGGAGACCAGGTTATCTATTAGTTAGATGTCTGCACACAAACACTGAAATCACCAAACTCCAGTGACTCTCAACATGTGTAAAGTGAAACTTCTCCAATATCGCACATCAAACATTAAGAAAAAAGGAGCTTTTATGTAGCAAACAGCACTGATGATTTACCACGGCTTACCTGATTTGTGACAGAGGCAATTCTTCTAATAGAGCCACTCTAATTTATCACCGAGACTCTCTACAATAGCGATTTTAATGGGCTTTATTCATATTTTTATTTTATGAAACACGATGAAAGGGGTCATGGTGGCCATTAAGTGGATTGATGGTATGTGTTGGTTAAAGAAGATGCAGTAAAGGCTTAAAAGTTAATGCCGTCGTCTGCAGACTGCTGTCCTGATGGAGGAGGAGGGGCCAACCTGAAGCTAACAGACATAACTCAGCCAGGTAGCATCGAAGAATCCCCTGGGGGACAGGATGGATATCTCTTGGCAGCGTTACGGGATGTGTTGTGGTGCGCCGCCACATTTACTACAGGTTATTTATGCGACTTAATGAAGGACATAATGAAAATCGGACACAACGATAAATATGAGCTGGAAAAGCCCAACTTGGAGGAATAATCACTGGCGCAATTAAGATGTCGAACACATGCGGCGTGAACCCTGACTTTTTTCCTCTCCTTTTGCAGCAAAGTTGTAACTTACCTTAACAGATCGCATTTAATCAGCTAGAAGCTCTAACCTCGCACATCGAGACTGGCGTGTTCAATATGTTGGTGGCCAAAGCAATGAAGTCTTTGGTTGATCTATTGTTGAGGTTATTGATGGCTGTCTGACTGCTGGGGGAATTTCTGTGTCTGTATCGGTGACTATGTCACTGCGAGTGAGGGCTGTGAGCAAAGTCCAGGCCGAGCTGGCTACACATTACAGGGGGGGAATTAAATATATAATGGATCCTACATTAAAGTGCCAAATTAAGCAGGCTCCCATCAATATTGCAAGTGCCGTGTGACACACCTAGTGTTCAAATGGCAAAGGTTCTGCAGTAACTGTGTTTCAGTGTCAGTTTCTGCGCAGCAGAGCTCACACAGCACAGAGTTGCATAAGAGCGGCTGGTAAGGGTGACGCTGAGGCAGGCGGTGTTAAGAGTAGAGTCGAAAACGATGCAAACAAATTAAGGCTGTGGTCATGTCTGTAACGACTAAAACTCTCCTACAGACAAACCATTTGTAAGCCAGGCTGCAGGATCAGGACTGTACTGTGGGGTTGGTGCAGCAGCAGGAACTACCAAACATCTACAGTTTGATGGAGGATACAGTTGAAGTATCCAAATATCCCCTTAAAAAGCTATTTTAATAGTTTGCCAATTATAAATTAATATACATTAGGGTACAAATGTAGTTGCTAAAACTGATTAGAAACATACTTAAGAATCAGCAGTCTTAAGGTAATTTTATCTCTGTAGCACATTTTCACCAACAAGGCAGTTCAAAGTGCTTTACATGAATTAGTAGGAAATACAACAAAACAAACAAAAGAGTAAAAGAAGAAAAAAGAAAACAAACTCTATGCTTGAAGATAAGTAGTTCATGATTTCTAAACTAGTAGGGTTTTCTCTTGATAATGTTGCTCTAAGGTAATTAGTAATTTCTCTAGATAAACTAATGAGTTTCTCTGTATTCCAAGTTTATTCTAATTCCTGCTCTGGACTTACTGAAATCCTCTGGATCTTAAAGATGAGTAACTCTATAAAGCATGAACTGATGCTATATGAATAACTCTATGGACGATGTAGAATTTCATAAAGTGTTGCACACAAGTGCACAAGTGTAACATTCCCCCATTTGTATTTATCTTCCGGCCATTAGGCCAGAAGCGTAACCACATTTATCTTGTCACTACGGCTCACTGAACTGCTGCACACAGAAACATCTTTGGGGGTCACCAAGTTTCTGAAAACAACTATTATATGCTAAATGTCAAGAAATTGCATTTTATGTCCCTTCATAATTTACGCATGTGGATTTTGCTAACTACTTTGACTTTAACCTGAGCCATGTGCTTTGGTCTAACAGATCTAAGATGCCAGATGGGTTTGGCACAAAACAAAAAGAATGAATATTTGAATGTTTTTTTTTTTTTGAAAGCATGGTATCATAAGCTCTTTAAAACATCAGAACATAAGCAGTTGTTGCTTAATCTTTTGGCAGGATACTGAGCTGAAGCAATTTGCCAAGTTAACACGTAATTGGTTCACCAGAAACAATGATCGTCGGTGGTTACAGTTCTCATATCTGAGTCCTGTGGAACACATGTGGAGTAGATCTGAAGAGAAAGGAACAAAAGACGGGTCTCGAGACTCGGGAGGCTCTAGAGAAATTCCTTTCTCAGATATCTGGAATTGGGATTTAGGTTCTATCTGACTTCAGATCAAGATTGCCGTAAAGCAAGACTTGGAGTGAGAACATTCCCCAAAGGTATGTGACCAAGTTCATATTTGTCTGAGAAAGACTAATTCAGTAGTAATGACCAAGTGAGTCAAATTGTAGAGAAAATCATCAAAGAAGCTATAAAATTATTTTTTGAGTTCCTGTGCAATTCTGCTCAATTCTCATCTCCCTGCGCATGGAGCAAAACGTAGCACAAAGGCTAACAGAACGAAGGACGTTGTGTGAAAACTGCAAACTTATGTAGTTACATCAGACTCAAACCACTTTTCTGACGTCTACGCAAAGTCTCTGATGCTGATGTAATGTCACTCAAAGAAGAAAAACTTTTTGTTGTTTTGAACTCTAATTCAAACGACGGGTCGCAGTGTGGATTTGTCAAAACAAATCCACACTGCGTGGGAGAATGAAAAGGAGGAAAACGGGAAGGGCATTTTCAGCACATTCTGGTTCTCTGTCAGAGCTGTCACTTTCTGACAGTGGGAGGAATAGAGAGGAAGTGGGGTCAGGAGATATGGGAGGCAGTAAGATGGAGACAGTTAAAGAAAAGGAAGCCAGAAGCTGAAGCCGACCCTGCAGACCAGATGCTTATAAAGCACCATCACTGAGCGCTCTGTCAGCTCAGGCTCTCATCTGTCACTGTCATCCCGGCGAAATTTCGCTCCTCTCCTCGTCTTTCCATTTCTTTTGACCCACATGCTGAAGAGTTCACACCGATTTTTTTTTTTTTTTTTACATTCTTTTCACACTCACGCTATATGTCATCTTTTCTGCCTCCTAACATCTTTCCGCACAGCTTGAGGCTGCTAATAAAATGTTTATGTAACATATGAATATACATCAGGTTTTTATGATGAACATACCAAGAGGAGCGAGCGTGAGTTCAGACAGAAACGGATGATTATAGTTGAAATTTTTCAAAATTTCCCATGGTGTTCAAGGTCGAAAACTTTTGCTTTTCGCCAGGAAGAAGTTGATGTAACTTCTGTAACTTCTTTGGAAGGTTTGAAAAAAGGATCTTACAATTAAAACTTGATAAAAGAAAAAAAAAACTTTACATGCAAAACACGATATGTGGCAGAAAACTAGTTCTAGTTTATTTAATTCATTTGACAGAAAGTATATGCAGAAGTATTAATAATCAAGAAAATACGAGAAAAAAAAAAGCTTTTCACCAGACTTTAGCTTTTGAAGCTATTTCCCCTCTGCACGATGGGGATGTGCGATATTTAAATCACACATTTAAATATCGCATATATTTAAATGTGTGATCACTCCACATTTAAATATGGCGGTGGCAGCATCAGACTGAGGATGTATTTTTCTTAATCATTAAACAGGAAGTTGTCAGTTGACAGGAAGACAAATGGAGCTAACTCCAGATTAAACCCAGGAAGAACACCTGTTGTTTTAACTGTGGCAACCTCTGTGTGTGTGTGTGTGTGTGTAAGACATCACAAACGTAAGGTGAATGGTTTTTGTTTCAGAATACTTTTTTTCTCCATCAACGCAGCGATCTGACAAACATAACATGAAGCAGATGTTTCAGGGCATTTTGCCAGCATGAACGTTTCGCTGCGGGCGGCGCTGCATGTGGGCCTGGAACAGTTTGAGCATAAAGTATGAAAAGCAATTAAAAGAATGACTGACAGTTTTGACAAAACATATATACTTAATGAAGAGAGCCTTTCCCTCTGAATTTATCACGAAATAAAATATTCACAGACAAGAGCTTTGAAATATTTATTCTGATTAAAGACGTGTGTCACCAAAAAGAGACTGCGAGAGCGTTGACCTTGTTCAGCGGGTGGGGGGGTCAGAAACCCGGTGAATTTATCCATCTAAAAGCAATGATTCAATGAAGAGGCACTTGCTGTTTCAGATGACATTGTTTTTTGCCCCCCCGCCTGGGTGAGAACCAATTTGAGTTATAGACCTGGAGAACATGTCGAAGGGTTAAAGACACGGGCCAAGAGTCGGCTCAGGTTGCGTCAAGCTGAGGATCAGGGTCTTGCGTTTATATATCATCATGCAGAGCCAGTTAAGGGGGAGCAAAAAGGTGTAAAATCTGATTGTCTCCTTACAATTGTAAAATAAAGGTGTGTGTCAACGATAAATCAGAGGGGAACTTGATCTCTGTTTGCTGTTTTTGGCTTTTCACATCCAGCGGGCATGAACTATAAAAGAAAAATACCTGCTTGGAATTTTAAGCGTGGCAGCTGGGAAAGGAAAAAAAGAAGAAGAAGAATCACAAGGAAAACACCAAAAGCAGATGCAAATGAGGATACGTATGAAAATATTTACTGACATTTTCTTTGTCATAGAGAGAATCATATTTTGAATACTTTCACAAGATTTGAGGAAATCTATAAGTGACTAAAATGTGGTGATATTCAGAAAAACTTTTCCTTTTGAGATTTGTTTAAATTGTTATGCTTTTTCTGTAACATTTATTTGAAGGGGGTGTGCATAATACTGGCATAATACTGTTATAAACACATCTGTTATGAAAATGAAGGAGTATTCATGAATGTTTCTGACTGTTGTCATGTAGTGTCTTTCGGTAAATAACACTTTTAATGCAAAGTTGTATTAAACTTCCATTAAAAGTGTCAACTTTGCACTAAAAGTGTCATTATTTACTGAATAATAACACTTTTAGTGTCGTTACCTCAGATGGTAGGATGCCAGTTTAACTAAAACCAATGTAACTAATTGGTTTTAGTTAAAATTCAGAACTAAAGTCAATTGAGAATCTATGGCAAAGCTTAAACAATAATGTCCATGGATGCTCATTGTTTACTATACAAACAGATGAAAAAATAAATAAAAATAAATGTCTCAGATTCTGTTTTGAACTCATATAGACGTGCCCTGAAACACTTGCAACTAACTACAATTGTAGTGAAAAAAAATAAAAAAATAAACAGAAAATACATTTTAAGATTTTGAATCTTTGTAAACATTTAAACAAATTCAAAAACCAGGCAGAATTTCCTGTCACTTAAAGCACAAACTGCCATAGTAAAG
This sequence comes from Micropoecilia bifurca, assembly GCA_903067075.1. Taxonomy (NCBI): domain Eukaryota; kingdom Metazoa; phylum Chordata; class Actinopteri; order Cyprinodontiformes; family Poeciliidae; genus Micropoecilia; species Micropoecilia bifurca. The sequence continues at coordinate 25,719 of CAEGAF010102016.1, forward strand.
GCATTGATTGAGGTGATAGAGTTTTTTTCAATACTTTTCCTCAATATATTGCATGGCTTCCTAATAGAAAACGCTAATGTTTGTATGTGGTGCAAAATATAAAAACGCTGAATATGTGCAAATACGCACAGCATATATAGAACCAAACTACCTGTTGGATAACCTTGGTTGTAAAGTGATTCTAAATACAGAAAACTAAAATACTGAGTAATCTCCTAGTGCTTCGAGTGTCAATGTATTCACATGTGAGTTTGTTGTACCTTCAAAATCACATCCCAGTTTCTGGCCTACATCTTGTCATTTATTATTTATATTATAACATCCCGTTTCAAAAAAACAACCTTTACTCCAACCATGTCCAACTTACTGTGCTGCAGTACAAAACTTTAAAAGCCTATTCTTGAAACTACAAAAATTGAAACAGAATATGCTTGATCAAATTTAGGTCAGAAGTAATTATGCATATAGCAAATAAAACAAATGTGCCTGTAAATATTGAATGACTTTTCACAGAAAGAAAGAGGGATAATGTAGAGATGAGAGGGAGAGAGGAGATGAAACTGAAACATCATCAAGCTTATGTTCATTTCTGTCTCTGGAATCAATGCGTGAAACAGAACCGACAAAGGAATGAAGCAAAAATGATATGAAAAAGAAAATTGCATAAATAAAATTGTGCAGGTGCTTTTCCTGTGCTCTGATGTTATTACAATTACTTGTGCTGTAAGACTTTAATCACTTAATGTAGGGAAAGAAAAAAAATCATCATCCTGGTCTGTTTTGAGTCGATCCTGCTCGCCGTCAATTACTTTTTGACGCTTTCCGCATTATCATTTTAATTTCATTACGTTTTTGTACGGCCATAGTCCTTTTGTGTCATTTAATAATGTTTGAAATAAACAGACCCTAAATAAATAAATAAGTTCCCACATTTCCCCAGTGTCAACCCAGAAACTCATAAACAGACTGTCTCAAAACAGAATCCAATTCATTACACCTCAGTGCACAAGAGGAAAACAGAGAAGCACATACACACTTTTTCTATAATGGCAACACAAACACAGGAGGTCCTCAAAAGTTAGTTTCCTGTCAGCTTTGTGGTCCTGATAATAACATATAAACAAACTCAGACACACAAACAACAGCAGGTTGTGGTAAATCTGAGCTTAATTTATGACTCAGCTGGCTTACTTTGTAGTTAACAGGCTTGTAACATGCAAGTTGACATGCAACAAGAAATAAGCAAACGCAGACACTGAATGTTTATGGTTTGATTCTACTATTTTGTGTGTGTGTGTGTGTGTGTGTGTGTGTGTGTGTATATTAGTGGGGAGACTTAATAAATGGGTGCAATTTCTAAAACAAAACTTATAGACATAGATATATGCATAGATATATTTTAGACACCTATCCATCTGTCCGTCTGTTCATCCGTCTGCCATTAGACTTTATGTCCTTTCTGCAGATCGAGACGTTTGAGGTCTTTCAAACTCGAGACGACAGAAGGTCAACAGTCTATCGACCCAAATTATAATGGACCTTTCGATCTCTCCAACACAGAGAAGGCCTTCTGCTCCGAGTCCCGGACCGTTCTTTGAAATGAGCCACAATGAAAACGAAGTCCAGGACACTTTCAGACCTTATTCATGGAAAAAAAAGCCAATCATTTTGAATTTAGGATGACTGAATATTTTCAAAGCCTGAACTGAACCCCTGCCACACCATTTTAAAGACGCCTCAACATCAGTAAGGCTGGATTCACCCCTTTGTTGCTGCTTGCCATCTTTTTGCCTCTTGTACATTTTAAAGGGTCCAGTAATAAGCAAAAGCAACTTTTTTGAGTCACAGTGTTAGTCCCTCATCAAAAACGTACCTGCAGTGTTGCCTTGATTCTTTCATGCATGTTTGAGAAACCCTTTAACCTCAAACGCCCAATTTCAAAGCGTTAAGTTGCAAAGTTAAGTTTCCTTTAAGTAATCTCTGATATATACAGCATTTTTATAAAAACTTAAGGTAACATGACTACTTGACTATGCTAGAAAATGCATAACGCTCCCTATTTAATGAATACCACACTAACATACGAGACACTTCCAAGTAATGTCTTGTGCCATTTCTAAATTCATGTTAACTTCCGACAAATGATAGCTTGTGAATGAAAACGTGCCAAAAAAAATAACTCATCACTTTTGTGCAGAGTTGATCCTATTTCATCAATTAACCCCTTGTTGAAACACAATGGTGCGGTAGTGCTGAGAACGGATAGTGTGCTTCCTTGCAAAGTACTGTGGGACAGGCAGCATGCCGTGATCTGCAGAGCTACTTCCTGTGCATGCTGTGGAGGAGCAGACGGCGAGCATCAGCAGCGCTCTGACTATTCTGTTCCGAGGAGCTTCACCTCACTGTCGGGCAAAGTTATTAGATAGGACATAGTTACAGTACACACTGGTGCCTGGAGTCAGAGGAAATGAAGGGGGTGGACGGGCCACTAGAGATCTGTCTGGGATCAGTCCTGGGGCTTTCTGTCTCACCCACAGGGAAGAGGGACAGATATTACTTTTAGAACGGAGCCGTCATGGCGCTATACAAGAGAAATCTGCCAGGAAAAGTTCTGACGTTGCTGTCAGAGCAAAGAGGACAAGTAGCTGCTGTACTCCAGCTTGTAACTTCTAGTTTTAAAACAAGTGACTCGTTTGGTTACCTCCCCGCCTTCCACTATGAGAATCAAAAACAGTTAGCGGCTAAGCAAAAAAAAAAAAAAAGAAGAACAAAACAGGCAGCTGGCAGGAGTTTTGGCACATTTTTGTTTTCTGAAAAATGCTTACAATTCCACAATGTGAAAATATTCCACAGCTGTTAATGCCTCTGCAATGTCAATATAGTGGAAACTGGAGTTTCAAGCTAGCTACGCATATAATCGGCACAAGGGAAACATGAACATTCTTTGATTAATAGAGTGACTTTCTGTTTGTCATTGCCGGCTGCTGTAGTACACAAACTCCTTCCAGCTGCCTCTGTTCTGTGACACTGATGCATGAATTCATGCCAAGACTCAGGATAAGCTAAACATACACACACACACACATATATATATATACATATATATATATATATATATATATATATATATTTACATAGATATATGTACATTTTGTGGTTTGCTGGTTTTATGATGACACACGGCTGTAAACAGCAACAAATGCTTTGAGGATTTGAAAAGAAATCACATCATCATTGTTGATAAAAGTGTGTGACATACGCTGAAGTTCCTTTCCCCTCCAGCTTGATGAGGCGCACACCGTTCCCACTGATCTTTAATCAATTTATCGTGCAATGAGCTGCAGACGTAGGTGGAGGCTGGTCCCGCATTAATATGCAGTTTCATTTCACTTCAAAAGGCCTTTTTAATGTCTGACATATTTACCTTTGAAAGTGGAAGTCTTTGAATGATTCCTTCATTGGGATTTCCAGCTGTATAGCCTCCTCGATTATGCAGAGGAATACTGAGTAGGTGCCCTGAAGTTAAAAGTGAGCCTTTTGTTTGATTGCTCTTGATTCAGTTTTAATTTGATATTTAATGGGAAAGATTAATAGGAACCCAAGTAGAACATACACTTTTAGCATTTCATCAGAATACTTTTTTTCCCTCCCCTTCCCTCCCAATCTTTTATGTTTGGTGCAGAGTGGTAGCGGCTGGAAAAAAAAAGAAAAAAGAAAGTATTAACTCTCAATACGGCAAAGATCTGTGGCTTCAAATAATGTTTCAAAACTTACAAAGGGATGGAGACCATCACAAGCAAGAAGATTTCTTTGGCTCTCTAATTTTCATTGTGAATTAAAAACTAATTCGGTTTATACTAAATCATTTGCATGCTGCTTTTTGAGACTGCCTTTTATGTAATTCCTGTTTAACCCCCTCCCCCCCCACCTCCCTCCAAAAAAAAACCTTCCTTGTGTTTTCTTTAATTCCACTAACAGATTGCTGCTGCAACGATTACTGGCAAATGATTGCCGAACTATATGCAGGGTTTAATCCATGTATCCTGCATAAATCACCCACTAACCTTGAACACTGCCTGAGCCAGACATTTTATCTCCATTAAATCTGTAAAATTATAATTAACGTCCTCGGCGAGTCCCGTTTCAGCCGCTACAGCCATATGCTCGTCTCCCTCAGTTGAATCGGTGGCGGTTGCCTTTTTTGACCAGATAACGCAATATGACAGTATTTGGCAAAGCCTGCCGCCTTCTCTTAATGCCACTGTGGCTGCCAAAGCTTTCCCTTATGAACCGGACAGGAGGCACAGTAGGTGGCAGTGTTGCACTTCTGCAGTTTTTTCCTGCAGGCTTTATTGGCCTTTGCCCAGGTCCAGCATTGATTAATTATCTTTAAAAAAATGCCGTGCAGACTTTGGTGCATTGCCTCTTGTCTGTTTTTTTTTGTTTTTTTTGCTCTCCAACTCTGGCTTGCAGACTGATTAACAGATAACTGGATCACCATGTAGCACTCCAACAGTGCAGCTGGAATCAATATCTGTTGTCCGGCAGTGGCATCAAATAAGAGACAAGAATCTCTCGTTCTTCACATGTTCAAACACGAGGGTATGATATATTGTCTTGTCGTGAGCTAAAGCACACCGCAGTACCGCCCGAAAACAACGCACGATTCTCTGTGAATAAGTGTTTAATAATTCATACATCAAGTGGTAGAAGAAGGAAGACAAAAAAAAAACAACTTTCAAGTTTTTTCAAATTGCCAGTAGTTGCTAAGCACACCGTTAATTTCAATGAAAATTAATTTCCTTTCATTTTAATTTTGTAAGGTCAGCTAACTCTGAATAGCTAAAGTGAGAGTCCACCATTATCATTAAATGTGTCTTGATTGGGATTGGCCTCGAATGAGCAGTTTGTGTGCCCGAAATAGAACAGGAAATTGTGGGTGCAAGCCTCCTGGGAAAATGATAAGGAGAATCCTCTCTCTCTCGTTTTTTTAATGAATCAATTGTGTTTCCAGCAAAAGAAATTAATTACATACCTAAATATCGCCTATTGAAACAGACAAAGAAGCTAAACACTTGGCAATCAGCTGAGACAGAAAGACACTTCATTTGTCATATAAATGAAATAGCGAATGAAACATCATTAATTAGGGAGAACAATAAGAGTGGTTGTTTGAAGGATGCGGCGAAGGGTGAAGGCACAAGCTAGTGATCAAAAGCTCGAGAGCGGAGAAAAAAACTTCGGCCTTTGAGATCAGATGAAAACATTCAAATGAGCACAACGCACGATGGCAGACATAAACTACAGAAACTCTTCATGCGGAAGACAACTAAGCAGTTAGTTATAGTCCCTTGCAAAACTATTCCTACCGCTTCAGCTTTTTCATATTCCTTTTCAAGATACAACCACAGAATTTCCATTGGATTCTTATATCTCATCAATCATCATTTTTAGCCACTTGTCCTTGGAGAGATGGTGTCCATCTCCAGTGGTCATTAGGTAAGAGGCCGCCTGCCCAATACAGAGACAAACAGAGCAAACACCACAGTAAAGGCAACCATTTAACCAAGCAGGTTTTTGGGCAGTGGGAGGAAGATGGAGTACCCAGGGAGAACCCATCCCTGCATGGGGAGAGCGTGCAAACTCCAAGCAAACCCAGGACCTTCTTGTTGCAAGACAACAGGGCTACTAATTGTACCACAGCATGACCTAGTAATTGATAGTTTCCAATATGAAAAGAAAGATCTGTCTGTGTTCACATATTGCCACCCTTATCCTGATGACCCCAAAACAACAAACCCTCAGATGAACTAATTTGTACATTAAATGTTTGTTAGAGAACATCGGCGAACAATGGATCAGGACACATTTGGAAGAGTTGGGTTATAAAATCATATACTAAGCCCTGAAAATCACAGGGCACTATGGTTGATCTGTCCTCTGAAAATAGAGCATGATACAAGTGCCGATCCACCAAGACGTGGCTGTTCACCAAAACGGAGAAGCTGGCACTGTGGTGGATCTATCCAGGCAAACAGATCCACAGCCTGAGATCACAGGATCTGTTTGCCTGGACAACAATTAGTCAGTCCTCCACTAATATGGCTTTTGCGTGGGAGTGTGAAGAAGAAACTTATGAATATCTGCTTTTGGCTCAAATAACGTATGGGATACTGGGATAATTTGGAAAAAGGTCCTCTTGTCAGACTGGATAAAAAATACAAAACAAAAAAAACCTTTTTGACCCAGAAGCATAATACTATGTTTTATTAAAACCTTATGTGGAAAACAAACTGACAATGCAAGTCACCCTTAACTTTAGGAGGCTCCATGTCTCCATGTTGATGTGGCACTGGCAAAATCATGCCTCTAGCTGGAATGGGGGAGAAAACTGGTCAACGTAGATAGAAAGATGGTCGGGGTTGAGAACAGGACAACCCCAGAAGAAAACCAGCAGAAGAACCGAGATTGAGTGAAGATTCACAACCACAGACACGATGATACAATTGTTAGGTCAAGATTCAAGGTAAATGTATGTGTTAGTTACTCAAAGTCCAGACCTAAATCCTTTCGAGAGCTAAAATTAGTGTTCACCGAAGCTCTCAAAAGTGCTGTTCAACAAAAGTATTAACTTAGGCAGGCTTAACACAGTCTATCCATATTTGTATTTATAAAAGAAATGAAAATCATGCATTTAATCTTCCTCCCACATTATAACTATACCCTTTTTTGTGATGGTTTACAACATAAAAGCCTCAGATATGCCAAAAATATACTTTATTTTATGCATGCAGTGGGATAAAAGGTGTAAATGTTTGAGTGGCATGAATACTTTTGAGGACACTGCAAACTACTTTCAAGTGGTTTTATTAAAAATAACAATATCTGGTGTTTTTCCAGTTTCGTATCATGTCAGAAACTTTAAGTATCTTTGGTTTTATACATTTGTTCCTTTCTCTCCTTGTCAGAGTGTTATGATATAAAGATGTCAAGATTCGGCGAGTATCATGGGCCGCTGAGTTTATCCCTCCTATTCCACAAAGAAAAAAAATATATTATGACAGGCACTGAAGCTGTGTTTCTGTTGCTGACAACACGCTGTGCATTCTTATGTATAAATCCCTCGTCAAGTGGAACTGCAACACTTGCCTTGTCTACAAATCTTTTGAGAACCCAGTCCTCGAATTTGATTGCTGAATAATTGCCGAAGCGCAATTTACAATTGCGGCACAGGGTGCCCTCTTAACCCAGCACTCTGACTTTTAGGCAGCCTCTTTTAGAGAGGCACGCTTTCGAAAGGCCATCACTAATTCAACACCCGGTGCTCTGACCGGGCAACAAAAAAAACCTTCAAAATGTCCCCAAGACAAAAAGGAAAGCCGCCGTTTAACATATCTAATGCCAGCCATGTACGAACACAATCACAGCCATTCTCTTTGAAACCCTCAAAAATGGTAATTAAATTTTCATGGTGTGAATTAGAATCCTAATTTGGAAACGTAGGATCAAAAGAAACTATTTCAATAGCTGGCAAGTAGAAATAATCCTCCGTGGCCAAGGACAAGAGGCTGCAGTGGTCAGGATATTCCCGGTGGTAACTACACAGCAGAAGGCAAAGAACCGACTGTTTCTTTTTCTTTTTTCTTGAAGTCCCATTAATAAACCATGTACCAATTAAATCATAGCAATAGTCACATTAGAAATGAGTCATGCCCTTTTTTCAATTACGTCCTGCACTTCTAAACAGCAGTAACTCTGTGCCCTCTGATTGGTTCATGGGTACGGCAACCCATACATTGTGCAATGCATGTTTGACAAGCGGCCTAATGAGCTTCACATTGGATGTACAAAAAAAAAAATAAAAGGAAGAAGAAGAAGGAGCAATCGTGTCGGGTTTGGATCAGTGCTGCGGGCTGGATGAAAAGACGGCCGGGTTGCCGGAATCGCTGAAAAATCCCGAACTTGGTCTTGTTGCAGTTTTAATTAATTACAGCCCAGAGGGTGAGAGATCATAGAGGGACCCACAGCAGACTGCACTTGCAAATACTGACATGAAAAGGAAAATTACATACTCGGATTGGTGTGCACCTATCAGTCAGTTTGCTTGCGAGTACTTAATTTAGCATATACTTCACTGCCACTTTCCTTCAGCTCGTCGCCTCAGGTAGACTCAAAGAGTCACAGTTCCCATTTTACAGAAATCAATTCAGACACTGTTGTCAGTTTCTCTCACTGTGATTTTCTCTAGGTAAAATAGAGACTCACAAAGTAATCTGCTGATACATTTTGAGGAACAGACAAGAAAACTTGTTTCACGATGCAGAAATCGTATAGGGATAATGTAAGACGCTCGGGGGCAAAACAGACCAAAAAAAACCCTCACACTTGGATTTGAGACTATGCTTGATCGACGTATACTTTACAATGACTTGGCTCTGTGAATTTGAAGTATAGATGTGTTTTTCAATATTTTCCATGGCTGTAAAGTTAACACCGTACGTGCACCATGAAGCGAAGTTTAGATATAACTATTTATGCCGACGACGTCTTCCTTTCATTTCCTCTCTTCCCTTGTTCTTTCATTTTTTTTGTTTTCTTTCTTGAAATCACAGATAATTTCAGTGCTTCTCAGTAAACACTTCAGCAACCTGCACAAAAGCGTGTCTTATCAGCCTACACACAGACTTACTTTTGAGGGGTAATGGTGGAGCAAGTCATTGGGCCTCCTGCTGGGATCAGAGCTGAAAAGCTTTTTTTTTTTTTTTTTTACCTTGGAAGCTTTTTTGTTCTTACTTTGATTAACTTTAGGAATTATAAAGGCTCAGTTGGATTGGGGGAAAAAAGATAAATGCAGCCTTTCATAACCCTGAATTTATGATGAATTGATGGTGTGAGTTATGCCAAACTCTTTCTGCTGGAAAGCATACATATTTAAATCAGTCAGTCAAAACATTTTAAGATCAACATTGACCCTACAGAGTCCAACTAGAAAAATAAAACACAGTTTGGACACTGTGGGAACCAAATGAGTTCCTGTAGAAAATGTGTGATTAGAATAACATTGTGTGTTGTGTCATCCTCAGCCTAAATTAAAATGTTTTCATTGATCTCAGAGATATTTATTTTTTGAATGTTTCTTAAAGATAACTTAAATATAGTTTATGAAATACTGAGTGGAATGTCTGAGGTGATTTTTGCGAGTTTGTAGTTTATCCAGTCAGTTTTTGTTGTGATAATATATATTCATGTCTATGCAAAAAACACACACAACAGAACAGCTAAACATATCCTTTTGTACCCACGTATGAAGCTAAAGTTTGTCCGCTTTTTTTTGTTTAAAAATTAAGGATTGTCGAAATCTCCTAAAGGCATGCAATAAAGTTTATTCTAATGGTTTTGAAACAGTTGGCATGAATGTCTTACCAGATGTGGCTCTTATTTTTTTTGCTTAAAGAAAGTCGACTACGAAACGACCAAAACTTCAGAAACAATGAAAGTACAAAATGGCTAGCACCTAAAAAAACCCCAGCAGGAGTAAAACCTCACTTTTTTTTAAAAAAAAAAGGTACAAAAAATGTGCCAACTGCATTTTGATGCTGTTAAATTGAGCTCAAGCCAATTAAAAACTAATTTATGGCAGTCTGAGAAGACCACAAGGTGTAGTGATAAAAAAAGACAAAACAGAAGAGAATACTTTGGGTGAGAACATCATTGCTCTTTCAGGACGATATGTTTTATTCTAAATCCTAAAGCCATCCTTTTCAGCATGACTTGGAGCAGTTCCCAGTACAGTGTCAAACGGCCTAAATGAGAGTCAGCTCCTGCAGGTCTGAGGCCATGGACCTCTTTTGATGAAAGTAGTACTACTCTCTCCAGATAGGGAGTCAGTCCTCGAGTGGAGTAATTCGAACATATTGATGTCTTGTTCACAACGATACTGAACTGTTATGTTGAAGAAATGGCTGAGCCAAGAATCTTCATTTTGTGCCACGTTTTGACACCCAGCTATGCTCTTGAATTAAGACTTATGAGGAGCCACTGCTCCTCCTCCAGAGATATCTGGGCCGACACTTAACTCACAGGAGGATTTGCTTATCGCTTCTTTTGTCCTCAACGTCAGAGGATCCTGCAGTTAGTTTTCCACCAACGGACAACAGACCAAATGTTGCGTTGTAATTCAAAAGTCGGTTTGGACAAACTGAACTGAGCAGATGAATAATTACTTTATCCAGCTGTCAAACTGTAAAATCCTTGGATCTCTTTGAGATGTAATGAAAGAAATCTGAACAAATGTCTGTCTTTGTGACAAGCTGCAACTAACAAAGATTATAAAAACAACTTGAAATTGAATTTTTTTTTTTTTTACTGTTGCCTTGCCGGCTGCGTACAGAAACAACGCTGATCCATCCTTTCTACGCCTGAATGAGTCATAGGTCAATGCTAAGTAGCTCAATAAACAAAGTGCTATTCTTCAGAAAAAGGTGAAATAAACTAAATGTGAGTGCGGAAGTAGCCAGTGTTCCTGAATAAAAGTTTCAAAGTCTTTAGAGGCATTTCTTAAAAAGACGCACAAAATGAAACCTTTTCTATTGCGCCATTATTAATATACGCTACTAAATTTTTCACATAACAGTCACTTTATTAGGTGTGCCTTTTTAGTTCAGGGCTTGTTAGATGCACATTCATGAAGCTAATATCTCCCATTTTTCTACATCCCAGAAGGTGATGCATTGGAGATGGTGTCAAGAACACTGTGGGATGAGAAATATAAATAAATCAAATTTAAGTCAGCTGATAATTTAATTAAATCTTATGAACAAAAAATATGAGGTTCTAATTTCTGACTGTAAGATGGAATGAAGACATTCGGTCACAGGAATAAACAGATCAACTAAAAAGGAAAGTGAAGCAGGTAGCATCAGAACAACTGAGGTCTGCTTTTAATGGCATGCAGAAACATGAGACATATGAACGTACGTAAGATTTGCGTATTTTTTTCCTCAATTAGATGTATTGAAAAGAAAACACAGTCTTTAATCTTAAAAAGTATCAAATCATATTGTTAATGCAATCAGTTTCAACAGCTCAATAGAAAAATAACCATATTTACTTGAAATTTGATGTATTTGTGAAACTCCAAAACACCCATTTTAAGTGTTTTTATCAGAAAATAGTTGCATGTTTCATATTCAAGTTATGAAACTTGAATATTTTGATGTTTGCTATGCCAAATGCACAAATTACCAAAGTAAACATTCCCCACTTTTTCATGTCAAATTTCCAAACGGCTTCCAGCACCAATCATACATCTTCTTCAGAACATTCTCTGCATACCCAAGATGAAAATCCTAGCACACCAGCTGTTTCTGAAATACTCAAAATATAGTTGCCCAGCACTAATAACTATCAATAACCAATAACTTAAATCCCATTTCCTTCTCATTCTGATGCTCATCTAAAACTCCAACAAATCATTTTCACCAAACCCCAATGAATAAAGACAAACATTGAGTTGCTCCCATGTGATTGGCTGACTAATCTAAGCAAAACGACTTGATGGGGCAATTGACCGGCGGCATTTTGAAATTTATTTTGAAGAACTTGTTGACTGTTTTAACGTTGCCCTTGTGTTTGTGGCAGCAGCAGCATTAGTGTGTGGAAGCCCCTGATTAGCAGTGAAGAGGCGAGCCAGAGGCTTCTAGCGCAGCTATGTTTGCAAACACCGAAAGAGGCAAGGGCAATCCATAGCAGGGAATCACAGGGTTGTGTATCTCTGTGAACCAGTACGTGCGCATGCATAATGGAATGCCTCTAAATTAAACAACGATAAGTACAGCTCTGCTGACTCAAACTTTGCACATTATTTCCAGATTATCATTTGCTGTAAAACATTGAGATCTGTGGGAGTGCCACGATTAAGGTAGACCGATCAGGTGACGAAAACTGGAGATGAACTGAAAGGGGGAGACAGTTTAAATAACCTAAACCCAGAGTTTAGCCATCCAGCCATCCATCCATCAATTTTCTTTACACCCTTGTCCCTTAGTGGGGTCAGGAGGGTTGCTGGTTGCTTATCTCCAGCTAACGTTCCGGTCGAGAGGCGGGGGTCACCCTGGACAGGTCGCCAGTCTGTCGCAGGGCCCAGAGTTTAGCATTTTTCTTAATGTGCTGAGTAGCTGGTGGGGGAGAGAAAAGAAAAAAGCTTGGACTATGGAAATGTCGATTTCTCATACTGATGGAGAGTACATATTTTTATAATCGATTTGGGGTGCAAATCCTCCGATAAAGGCAAACAGGACTTTAGTATTCATGGAGGCATCTGAGCCTCCCTCTGTGTTAATGATGGTGTCCTCAGACGGAGTCGAGTTATAATGAGGACTTGCAAATTCAAATCACAGTCTGCTACATATGTCAATGCCGTCAATATATATCCGAACTCGGGCTCAGCAGTTACCTTTCCATTTCTTTAAAAAAAAGGGTTGACTCGTTGACCCCTATCATCTCAACAAGGAAGAATTGAGAATCCTATCGGTTCTCGCATCAGACAATGTCAAGATAATGACTGGCCTCTGGCCCAAGCCTAAAAAGAACAGGAGAAACAAAAGACATGAAGGCTTTCCAAGATCTACTCATATTTACTACTTCTCGATACCACATAGGGTTTCAGCAAGAAGCGGTAACTAACATTGACCATTGAAGACTATTTTTTTTCTGCATGAATTTGAAAAGGAAAAGTTTATCCTATCTATGTTTTTTTCCTGCATCTCGTACAATTCATACGTTTCTCTTCATAGCTGTAGGAAGAGGTGGATTCAGAATTTTTCTTTTGCAGTACCACCACATAGGCTGCTCCCAGACTACTCCATTCTTTGTTATGTTTCCTAATAGTTTCTTTGAAGAACTTCAGGTCATTAACGCCAAAGTAGTTGATTAATTAAGCAGCTAAAAGTGAAATCACAAAGCAGTGGGTTGCTGCCTTTTGGTCAACACTTGTCTGCTGCTGTTTATTAAACAGAGTCCTTTGGGTGAATGGACCTCCTTAAATGGGGTTATGGCTTGTTGAAAGCAGCATTTGGTGGTGAATAATTGGATTACAGCCTTGAGCATGAGTTTAAATGCTGAAGTTGAATGGTGCCTGGAGTCTGTTTATCTTTGAAAGCTCTGTCTCACTTTCTCTCGTGTTTCTTTTTATTCCCATCCTTTTCTCTATCTCTTTCACTGGGTACTAGTAAGGATACCCAATGAAATGCCCCATCATCCAACTGACAGTATCATTGTATGTACACACATTATCTTTGTCCCACCAGGTGGACTGGACAAGCTATGCTCAGGGGCAGGTGGGAATGCATTGAGTTAGCTAGTGTGAGCATATTTTGATTTCCAAAAAGAGGACATGTGACCCAGGCCTGAAAGAGACTCACTGGGATAATTATTAGGAATGCAGAATACAGTATATCGGTATCAACAGCAGGTCATTGGTTATTTTTTTCTCTTCATAAGCAGAACTGCAGCTGATTCTACATTTATCTTCTCCATTGCGTCCAAACCAATCACTAGTCATCTGCTCCGGGGGGATGTCCATTTAAGTAAGCTTATTGGTTCCCTGAGAATCAATAGAAACCCGGACACTTTCCCCAATCTTTAATATCCACCTGGAGAACGGAGCATAAATAATTTGTGTCCAGATTTAGGGAATGCACTGATGCTAAAGTTAAACTTGCTATCAAGCTGAGCTTCTTACCCCTGAGGCAGTTGTTACCAATGATCGACATCCTTAGCTGCAGGTTGTGAGAGCAGTTTGTATGCCACCTTGCTGGAATAGATTTAAAACAATTATGACTATTTTAATTACAGATTAGGATCTAATCCTAAAGCAATTCAAGAAAAACTGGACAATTAAGTAAAAGAACAAAAACATAAAGATGGTTGTTAGTCACACACTAATGAATGAAGTTATGAAACTCTTCCTATTAATCAAGTGTATCCTAGTTTGTGGGTTTAAATGCATTTTTCTTTTAAGGAAAATAACTGAAGTGTTTCATTATTTTGTTATTTATGAAGCCAGATTGTGCTCAGACATGGCAAATAAGCAAAACACTATGTACACAAGTGTTTTTAATATTAAAAGTGAACATTAAAAACACTTTTAATGTTCATAGATTTTATTTTTAAGCCAGCAATAAAAAGGATGAGCGATGTCACAATACTGTAGTGTAAATTTCACTGCATGCGTCTCTGCTGCGCTGCGCACTTTGCCGGTGGACCGCATGTGTTCCTGACCAGCCTGATTTACGCTGCTTGCGTCTCCACATTGCCATGGAATGGACTCTGCCGTAAATACGCACCAATTATAGTCAATGAGATTATTTACAAAGTATTCACACAGTGAACACTTTGTAAAAACTCCAGAGCAAGAGCAAGGTCAATCTTCTCAAGTCAAATCATTCCAACAGGAAAATGCACATTGCAAACATCAATGTTTTAAAAATAATTCTCCAAGACCAATTATAGTTTCTCGAAATACTAGTTAAATTTCTGAGAATACGTATATACGTATATGCAGTCAACATGTATCTTTTGTGGCCATGCATACGTGTGGATTTAATTCTGAAAACTGTTTAAATCAAATTCTCTCGCTCAAGTCGTAGTAGGAGCATCGGTCAAGGCAAACTCATTGAGAGAGCAATGGAGGGGAAAAGATACATTGTGAAAGTTGAGAACTGCAGTATTTCATTTGACGCCAAGTGACCTATTTTGTTTCACATTAAAATTTTTCTCTACAAAATGTTTAAGATCTTGCAATAATGTTATTCTAAACCCCTCACAACGTCAATTAAATGGGGCTCCACTGACTGAATATGTTTTCCCTGACATTGAAAAAGTACTTTTTGAAGTGGTGCCTTGAGTTTCGGATTCTTGAAACATCTGTGTCTCATGGGTACAAACAGATTATCTCTTCCCTTTCGCTTTGCTGCTCCACTTTAAATCATTTCAATTATTATTAAATAATTTTGTTCCCTGATTGAAAAAAAAGGAAGAGCTTGGATCTTCAAGCGTCTCAGCAGATGAGAACAAGAACGGAGAAAACGTGACGTGCAGATCTGTGATGCGCATCGTGAGTCGCCCGCTTTTCTTTTTTAAGTCGGAAGCTGTGTCTGCTCAGTAGTTCCAGTAGGAGAATGCAAAGCTCACAACTCACATGTCCAGCATCTTTTCTTCATTATGCAGGAATGACTCTGATACAATAGCGCTTTCACCAGCTATTTTTTTAATTCACATTACACAAAAAGTAAAAAAAACAAACAAAAAATGATCTGGTTTTAATTTGTAGGGACCGTATGACGAAAATGTATAGCATCAGTTAACAACCTAGCAAGTCAACAATGGAAGAGATGATACTTGTTAGTCACATTAAGTTGTCTTCATGCAGGTTAATCGAGATAATTGTACAAACATGATTACACGTTTAATCCATTAAAACGAAATACACAATTAATTTTGAACTGAGACAAGTCTTGCGAGAAGGGAGCTTTTAATTACTATTTGGGGAGGAACCACAGCCGCCTTCCCTATGCGGCACCATTTTCTTTCATGTTCAGAGGTTTCCCCTCTCTGCTTTGACAGACTGTCAAACTCCCTTTTTACTGCAAGTATCTGTAGTGCCTGTTTGGCGTTTTAGAAAAAATGACTTCAAGGCCAAGCGCTTTTAAGACAACCACTTCACTTAGTGAATCTGGAATAAATCTGGTTGGAGTTTGTATGAAGCCTAAAACCTTTTCTCTTTGTGATGTTTTGTCCAGTGCTGGGCGGCAGGATCAAAGTACCGTGGTAAGATGTGTGTATCTGATGCAGCGTATCAACTGTGTCAAGCCTTTCATAAAGATCTCTTAACATCTTTGCCTCCGAAGTAATGCAGCTTCAATGATGTTTCAGTTTATTTTTAGTGTTAAATAGGGGCCATATGCCTCACTGCTAAATAAAAAAAACTTTATAAGCTTTGCTAGGTATGACATTTCATGATTCCACAAGTGTAATCACAATAAAGTCCCTCCTTTTTCAAGCTCATTATCTGATTCTCCGTTTACTAATTTTGTCTCAGTGATGACTGAACTTGCTTACTGAGACATTTGGGAGTTTCTTTTTCTTTTTACATGTTTTTATAGTTATATAAGTCTTCTTGGGAAATTCTGCCCTAGTTTGAGAAGCTTCCTCCCTGCAGAAATGGTCTTGATTATTGTTGAGTGTTCTGCAGCTTTTGTTGATATAGAGGCAAACAATCCAATGTTCTAAGGTTTGATTTAAGGATCATAAAGTATGGTTGTTGTTTTTTCTGGCAATGAAGCACAGCTATGCAGTAGGTGTGGGAATAGTGGTCTGTCACAGGTTATGAATTTTAGCTAGGACTTTCATCTGGTAGGAACCAGTTTGCGGCCATGAATGGGGCAGAAAATGAAAGTTTCAAATTGGAAAAATTCCAAATGGTGAATACTTTATGAAGATATTATCACGAATACCCTAGGCATGCCAAACAAATGGTAGTAATTCTGATTTTGTGCATCGAAGTTCTCTACTTAAGGGCCATTCGTCTCACTACAAACTGCATGATTGTGTAGCCCCTTAGTCTCTGTTAGACGTGTAAAAAAACAGTCCTGTTTGACCAGCTAAGAGCTGCTACTGGCTGGGTCATTCTATGAAAAAAATGCTGAAAAAATGATCATTCAACCTTGGAGGTTTATGAGACCAAATGAAAAAAACTTAAGGATTAAGGGTCATCTAAATTCCTTGTCCTGCCTCAAAATGTTATTCTGCCCCCATCGCCTTGAAAGCCTAAAGTTCCTTTGTGAACTTGCTAGTAAATCATTATGACCTCATTTAGGCACCCTAATGCCGAACAGCAGCTGTTACGAGCCCAGAGTCTTCGCGACCTTGATTGTTGTGACACTCGGCTTAAATCATGTATTTTTATGATCTCGTTTTCCCCTACGCCCCAAACAGATGAGACTAAAGAAAGATGGCAGGCTCAGTAACTAGAAAAAGAGTCACCTCGTAGTGCTGTGCTTGGTTTTAGATTTACCGTTGTTAGACTTATTAAAGGGCAAGACCGTGGTGCCTTTTATGCAAGTTCCCGGTTTTGTTTTGAAGGGGCCCCTATTACAACATGACACAGGGGATTAAACACCGCTTCACTGGAAAGGTCACCGATCAACGATCTTTGCTTTGCAATTTATTAAAGCAGTAAATAAGTGCTACGGCTTATTGAAAGCAGTTTATTGCTTTATTCAGAAGTTATCTTGAAACAAAAAGGCGGGTTATTAAATTCTCCCAAAGTTTGCAGAGGGGGTATTGTTGGTGTTGTCCGTCTACACTTGCAAAATTGAATATAATTGCTGGATCAGGCAGGGAAATTGTGTTTAATAAGGTCCTGAACTTCATCAAGACGCACAGCGTGGTGCCATTATCTTCACCCAGAGAGCCGTGCCAGGCTCCGGTGGCTGATGGGATTAGGGAACAAAGAGAATCACGGGATTAGTTGTTTGCAGTAGTGGTCCCGGAGTCTGGAAAACAAGCATTTTGTTTACTTTTGTTTTCATCCTTTTATTCCATTTTCTTAGCAAACTTCCTGACAGGGGGGAGGGAGCGGCGGCTGTGGGTGCGGAGTGATATCTTGTTTGGCTCCTGACAGCATCACTCGGCGAGGAAAATGAAAAGAGTTGGTGATAAGGCAGTAACCGGTGCATCCGCACACATCTCCTGCTGGCCCCGTCCAACCCCACGCTGCTCATAGGGGCAATCCAGGCCCCGGCAATTTAGGACCACGTGAAAGTGGAAGGTAAAGCTTAAAATAGTGAGGCAGGGAGCAGAGAGAGAGAGAGAGAGCGAGAGAGAGGGGTAAGAGCAAAGAAATAAAGGAGACCCATGGAGTGATTGGTGCAACAGTGGGGGACAGATGTAATTTTCAGACAACGGCAGGGAAGTGATGTAATTTTCTGAATGCAATTTGTGTGTGCGAGTGTTTGTACACATGCATATGTCTGCACGCTGCGTATTGTCAGACAATGCAGATGGCGGCTCTTGGATGGAGGGCTCATCAGCCGAGGGAAACAAACATGTCATTTTGGCACTTAGATGTTTTTTTTTTTTGCTGAGAGATTCAAATTGCTACAAGTTTTTTACAGTATAATGGGCATTTTTGAAATTAAAAAAAAGTTCTTATTCTCCGAATAGAAAGGTGTCAAGCCCATTTGTCTTCAGACTGCATTAAATGTTATTAAGCTTAATAACTGTTGCTCTCTAGCAGCAAATATTCCCCCCCTTTTTGATCTCAAAAGTAAAAAAAATAAAAACCAACAAAAAAGGAAAGCAAATAAAACACTACTTTGAAAAGAAGCTTTAAGATTTTGACAGCGATATTAGGGTACACTGCTACTTATAGTGTACAACCTGCTAAACTAATGCTACACCAGGAAACAAATCTTTAATCCATTATGATTTTGGCTGTCTTGTTGGACAATTAGCCTGACAAATGAATGAAAGAGTGTGAGGCAATTTTCAGCAGGAGATTGATCCCCCCCTCTCACCCCCCTATCGTGTAAGCAAATTTTCATTCACAGGCGAGTAGGGCGCCACTTTTGTATCATAATAAAGAGAAACAAAACATTAGGGTTAGGCAATTGAATGCCCTAATGTTACATATCCCAAAGTAAGTAGGGATACAGATATTTTTAAGTCTCAAATCTATAATTTGGGACGAGGGCAGGGGGTCAGAAGCTGGTATAAAATGTCCTGTTTGGTTCTGAGAGAACGTTAATGCTCCAAGACAACCCTGAACTGGTCAAATCATTGTTATCCAACATCCAGCAAGGCTTTGCTTTCACATCTAATTAATTACAGCCTGTTAACCTCATTTTTGTCCTGTTATCCGATGGTGGTTGGTGTGACATTTAACACATTTAATGGGTTGATTCTGTAGCTGAGGTACAGATGTGTGGTTTATACATGGCATCAGAAGGCTGCGACATTTGTACATGCTGATTTTTTGACATTTCAAAAAACATTAAAAAAAAACTATTTGTGTCAGCATGGTTTACCTGGTGATCAACTTGTGGGCCACAGTTTTTACAAAGACAAAATGGAGTCATAGTTAGTGATACTGTATTTGCAATAGCTCAGTGCTTCTCAAACTTCTTCAAGCCAAAACCACTGTGCTGTTCCAGCGGTGGGCAGTAATTAGTTAACATTTACTGAGTTATGTTTACTTGTGCAACTTTAAAACCCCCCACCCCAAAAAATCCAATTGTCTCCTTATGCTTGTTTGTATCTGAATCTTTCCCATTCTAATATAAACTCTTTTCTACCTTCCTGTTAGTTTTCATCGGAGACTGTTAAATAGTTTAGAGTTGGTCCTTCTGTCCTTGCAGGTCGATAGAACCTCGAGGAGGACAAGCTAATCTGCATTTATACAAAACAAACTGTCTCAAAGAAGGTTATCGTCTGTGGGTAAGATAATAACTGCTTCTAACCTTTTGACAGAATCTTCTGACCCGTCCGTCTCAAAGCGCAACATCGTTCCGTTTTCAGAGACATGAAGCACAGAAAATAAACAACCAAAAATACACGTGAAGCAACTTTGACAGATAATTGTGATAAAGCTAACGATGTAATTTAGTCACTATAAACATGACTGAGCAGCTCCTGGTTGTTAAATTGTCCCCCCCCCCAATATTTCCAACGTAATGTTGACAACCAGAATACTTAAGTGATTTTAAAACGGTGAGAATTAGCAATTGAAACCTATTGATGCTGCGTGCACATTAAACGCCGCCTGATCAGCTTTATTGGGCTGTGTCATCATGTGACTAAGTAGTCGATTCAGTAAATCTTCCAGCCAGAGGTCACAGAAAGGCGTATGCATTAACAAACCGTCTCACAATCTGCCCACATAATTGGGTGGCTTAAAAAGAAAAAGCCTGTAACCAATCGGGGACGGCGTTAAAGGCATAAACACACAGGTCACGACCTCATGAAATCACAAAATCTTCGCAGCCGAGCAGATTTTATTTGCGCGTTCACCTGAAAAAAGAATGACAAAAAAAAAAGAAGAGGTCGACGACGACAACGTTTATTGGCTCAGCGTGCGACCTCCTTGTCCTTGCAGTACCCCAGTAGGGTTGTTAGCGTCTTGACGGAGGGTTACCAACTAATATAAAACACTCAGCCTTTGCAACAACAACTTTATGGAACACCTGTGGGAGCTGGATTTTTATGAGACCGTTGGCTGCATGATTTTACATTTTCCCGCTGACAAGGTGACATATGCTGCCGGATACAAACACGCCGTCCTGGAAAACCTTCCGGCAAACCTGACGAACAGCCCAGATTGCAGCACTGGCTGCTCCTCACTCGCTGTTATGCTAACGGAAAACAACAACAACCCCCCAAAAAAACCCAAAAAACTGATTAGTCGGCATTAACGACAAACGTGTCTCCGTTTAAGTGCGATCAAAGTCAAAACAACGAGTCAGCAACAGTTTGATGCTCATTTAGCACTCCCTCTTTTTAAAGGGCCTCCTGTAACTATTTCCCATTTGCATTTCATTTGCATAACCAAGCTGGCAGAGGCAGACGCGGGGAAGCTCTCGCTATATATCTCCTTGCAGACGAGTGCTTCGATTCTTCTGGGGGCAGTTGAAATTCTGCAGGAGCCCACTTTTCCTTTTCACGGCTGCATTTACATGCTCTCATCCAGCCTGTCCCTCTTGAGTTATATTGGGGCGGGGCTTTATCACCTGAAATAAGCAGAGATAAATGTTGCTGAGAAAACACATAACCCCCCCTCCCCTCTACTCCAGTATGTGTGTGTGTGTGTCTCATGAGTCTGCGTGGAGGCCGACATGTGTGTGTGTTCGTGTGCAGTAATGTGTAATTTAATGCTCTAAATCTTGAGCCAGAACGTGTGTGGAAGCCATGAGCTTTCTGCAGACTCGGCTTCTCGTGGCATTCTTGGGGTTCTGCTGAAGGGGCACTTTCAGCTCAGGGATGCAGGAGGTCACTGTCTTACAAAGCATGCCCACTCTTGGCGCGTGTGCACAGGCGCGCCTGTGTGTTTCTTGACATTTAACCCCAATATGGATCCTGGCTGCCACTAAAAGACAGCCGTTCTCTGGTGACATTTACGTGGGGTTACCAGAAATGATTAGTTAAGGCCGCTTTCATAATTCCTAACTGGGAGCGAAGGACTTTATCCGTGGTGGAGCAGCATAGCCAAGAGGATGCTGAGTAAAATGAGTAATAAATATGTTTTTTTGTTGTTTTTTTTTAACACAAATGATGAATTACTAACTAATTACTTACCATAATTGGTAAGCAGGAAGAAAATTATTCATTGTTTGTCACAGTGTTGCCTGCATCTGCATTAACTGCCCCTTATTACAGTATCCTTCAGGAGAAATGAGAGTAACTATTACCATTAGAACTCACAGAATTAGTAAATACGGAGCAGCTGATTTGATTTTAATCTCAGAATAAACACAGCTCTGCTTTCAAGGCCTTTATTAGCGAGCAGAAGCGAACAATCAGCGCCCAAACCACGCCGTCCTCAGGGTGAAGCTGCAGGTAGTTCAGTCGTCAATGTCAGATTTTATGCAAACGCTCATTTTCATCGAAGGCATCTTAAAATACTGCTCTTTTTTGAATTTTATTAAACAGTCGCAAATAAGTCCTGAAGTATTTGATTACATATTTTTCATTTGTGAGTCACACTCACCTGAACTCCAGTCAAGAACATAATAGATTTGTTTTTATTCCCTTAAGCTTTTTAAAGCCTTTAAATAAGAGCAGCTTCCAATAAAGAGCAAATGTGCGATGGAATAAATATCCAAATAATAATACCCAATAAATACATGAAGTTAGTTTAGGTGTCTGGTTAGAGAACATATATATATATATATATATATATATATATATACATATATATATATATATATATATATATATATATATATATAATATTCCAATTTTATTAGTTCTAATAGATTTTTATTTCTATTTCTTACTTAGATTTTTGATTTCAGCATAAAGTGGTTTGCAAAAAGTTGACTCAGAGGTTCTGCATACAAATGAATGACACTCTTTTGTGACTTTTCTTTGTTAAAAAAAAAAGACAATTTTTTTGTCCCATTGTCACGTTATCAATAATATTGCACTGGTTTAACAAATACACATATAAGGAGGTTTGTCGTTGTTATAAGTTCAAGCGCTATCAATACTTTTTCCAGGCACTGAAACTAGTGATGAGCAAAGTGGAAAATCCTTAAGGCCATGCTTATCAAAGCCTGCCTTCATTTTGTTGTTCCTGTATTGAGGTTTGCTGTTTTTTTGTTTTTTTTTCTTTTTGCACCACATAATCCAATTTTTACATTTTTCCGAGTCATGTGCTGTTTTATTATGGCTTGTTATAGACCCTCTCCTGAGATTTTCTTTTTCTATGACAAAACAGCTCAAGAGACCATCTGAAAATAAAAGTTGAATGTCAAAAAAAAAAAGAAAAAAAAAGTTAAATGTAGCATAAACACAAGCAGAGGTTTGCTGCTGGTAGCTAACGTGAGCCAGCTGGGAATTTAAAAACAGATAGATGTGCCGAAACCTCGCTTCGATGATTGCTTTTCGCACTAATTTGTTTCTCGCAAAATCATCTAATACCCCCCCACATTCGATACACAAACTTGATCCACTGCAATATATATATCTACTTAGAGCATTGATTGACTTGGGATTCAGTGGAGGTTGGTGCAGCACCGCGAGAAGAAAGTCCCCAGACGAAACGAGAACCTTTACATCTCACAAATGCAAATAGATCCATGAGAAACCAATCTCACAGACGCAGCGAGAAACTGTGAAGGACAGAAATATTCCGGTCATGTAGCTCTGGCGCAAAGTTGTTTCTTTTCTTCTCCCATTTATATTTTTTCCTTCTGATCCCCCCCACCACCCCTTTCGCCCACCCCAGTCTCAGCTGGGCCGGCAGTCGTGGGTCTGCATGCAACTCATAAGTGGTTAACCGAGGACTGCGGCGGATCACCAATCATTTAATGACACGACATGAAACAATACTCGGATGTAATGTAATATCACAGTGCAATCCAATTTCATTATTCCTGGGGGGTAATTGATGGAGTGGGCAGAGGGGGCAGTGACACAGCTAAAACCCAATAAAGGAAGCAGAAGTAACAAATTCTGCAGGTGCAGTGATATAAGATGAAGCACCAACACTTTAAATCATCTCGCAGTGTCAAAAAGTTTCATCTGGAGAAGTGTTTGCAGGTGAAAGGAGCACGAGGGCTCCTCTCAGGAACAGAACATTTCTGCTCATGTGCTAAACTCTTCTTCATTCTCTACAAACACAGACCCTCCCCCCAGCTCCCTCCCCTCCCCCCATCGCCACCACCACCCCACACCCTCCTTCCTTATGCCGAGCTGTGCAGAGTACGGCCCCCTTACCAAGCCATGCAAGACAAAAACAGGACCAGACTGGACTGGATTCCCCTGGAGGGACTCCAGCTAGCGATTCTAAGAACATTGTTTGGAAAACAAGAAATAGATGCAGACAGGTACAGTAAGATGCTGGCGATGCACGGTTTCGGCAGGGAGACATCTTTTTTTTTTCTTCTTCTTCTTCTTTTTCTGAACTCAGCAATTCCCATTGCGATGTGGAAACAAACTTTGTGCCGGTCCGACACAAAAGAGATTTTCTTTCTGTCAGCATAATTTTCTTTGTTGGATCTGAAGTAGCCCTACAACGGATACGCGCACAGAGTGGAATTTCTATTATCTCCCCTGCCTCCCAGAGCACATCGGCGCTCGTGTTATTGTTAGTGTACACACGGTGCGAGGTGGAGACATGTTACAGAAAATGAAACTACATTTTCAATTGAGAATCAACACACGACAGCAGTCTGAGGAGCCCACCCTTTGGACACAGAAGAAACGGCGGCGGCTCAGGGAGGTTATGAGGAGGATGATTGAGGATTTTAGGGGGATTTCTGAGTGTGCGCTGGCCTGCAGTCTCCCAGCACCGAGAGGAATAAAAACTAGTCTTAAATAGATTTATAATTATTGGCTTAAACACATATTTGAGATAAGGAATCTTTTGTTGTTGTTTTTTTTTTTTTACTTTTAGAAGGAATTTTTAACATATCAAAAGGGAGAACGCTGGGCATGTTTTTATCAGCGAGTTTACAAGTTTGTGCTGTTCCACTTGTGAGGTAGAGCGTCCATAACGACTAAATAGATAATAATCCAAATGCTTCTGCTGCTTTGTGAGATGGATAAAGGAGTTTTCTTTTGGATGGAGTTTCTGTTAAAAGTCTATAAATGATTAATATCTTAACTACAGTAGATAACTCTCCTGGTGTGTCTATAAATCCAGATCCATTTGTCCTTGAGGGCCGGCTCTGTTGGCTCTTCCAAGACGGGCCGAGACCAAAGTGGGATTCTGTTTTCACATCTCCAACCTCAAAAATGTCATAGCAGTTTGAGGAGAGGTAGAAAGATAAATTATTATTGCATTTTAGGCAAATTATTTTTTTACACTGCTTCAAACTGCACCCTGCGATGCTCGACGTGGTTCTTTCTCGGTACATACTTTGCAGAGGGAAGGTTACTGGCGGTGCACCACCTCCAATCTTCATTTAATAGTTAATAATTGCCATCCAACCTCAAGATGGAAGTTTAGCGATTCACAAAATATGTGAATCAATCTATCTATCTATCTATCTATCTATCTATCTATCTATCTATCTATCTATCTATCTATCTATCCATCTATCCATCTATCCATCCATCCATCCATCCATCCATCCATCCATCCATCCATCCATCCATCTAATAATTGTTGCTATTATCCCAATGCAAATAAATTGCAAATTCATCAGCAACGTCAGCTGTGAATATTTAACCAATTGTGAACAATCTGGAAAAAAAAATCAATAAGGAAAGTGAATCACTTCTTGTGGCTGTGTAACTTCAGATCAGATGTCTTAAGTGGTGAACAATAAGGCAGATTAGATTGAGTTTGAATCGGTGTGAACAGAATTTAGATGGAGTCATATTGTGAAGGATGGCAGTGCACAACACCCAGTTGTTGCCATATGTTTTCAATTTTCCATCTGAAATGAGACAATGTCAGCTTGTTGTTTTTGTTTAATCCTGTTTGTTTTGAATGGAGGCAATTAGCAAGAGTTACAAACGACGCGTCGAGACATTCAGAGGACTGACGATCGCAGGCGTCTCTCTTAAGTTTGTGGTTGCGTCCTTGGATCTCTCTCAGAGCTTCCAATGTCACCCTGATAAATTAATTGTCTAATTTCTTATGCAGAGGTGCAGGAAAATACAGAAGTGGAGGAATTCGGTGAACAGTGGGGGACAGTAATTGAATCCCTGAGTTATTGATTCAGCCAAAGTATCACCGTGGGAAACCTACGGCCAAGACAAGTTAAGACTCTGATTAGCATTTACCGTAATGGTAGAGCTTCGTAATTATGTTTGGGTATTCTTACTTTATATCTGTCATTTTTATTCTCTGCCCCTGCAGGTTTTCTTTCACAGCTCTGAGATGTATCGCGTAATCACAATTATACTCCATTTCATCCCCCCTGCCACATTTGCTTTCTGTTATTTTCTCAACTTTGAATAAAAGGGGCTTCAGGAGGCTTTGAAATATTTTCTGTAAAATTAAGCACGATTTTACTGAAAATGTTTGCAGTTATTGCTAAAATTATTAGGTTTATTTTCTCCTTAGGAAATTGTTTGGTACTGCCCTTTCAGGGTTGCGCAAACAAATGAAGTTTTTTAAAATCTGAACTTAAGTGCAGAATTTTAATGTTTGCAACAGCAAAATACAGTGTCAAGCTGACTTAGTCAATACCGACATGAAGGAAAATCTGCTGAGGTGCAAATCCAGCTTCCTGTCGCTTTCAGCACGTCTTCAATGCCAAGACAGATATTTGTAATAGCCAACATTCACCTGTGTTGTGTCCACAGGAATCCGTCGTGACCTAGAGATGTTCTTACTATGAAATGTCGACTCACGGCAGTTTTGCTAATTTTCAAATGGTTTTATTGTTGTAAAGTGATCCTACTAATTGATAAAAATCACCAAAACTCCAATCAGTTCAATACAGTCCACTCTTTGAAATGCAAAAAAAAAGAAAATCAAATCTGTCATTAAAAATCTTTTTTGCTCACAGTTTTATTAAAATGTTCTGCAAAAGTGCTTTGAAGCCAAGGACTGACTAATGACATAAGACTGTCATTCTTATGATTTTGAACATGTTACCTCCAATCAACTCCTGGTTACTCTCAGTTCCTGAGAAACCTTTAGGATGGATTATGAAACAAGAACATAAAATAGTGCAGATAAAAACAAAATGTCTGTTTTTAGCTTCATCCATTTGGTTTTCATTTCCCTTTACACTCTTGCACAACATTATCATGGTGAGCCTCGTTAAGTACGTGACTCTAACTTTACAAAGTGTGGCAAAGGCATTTTACGTTTGCAAGGCGCTGTACATAATAATCAGTTTTACTTCTTAATCTCTCCCGTTTGGATCATAAAATTAAAGTGTCTGCACTCAAAGACTGAGATCAAGTGAACAAAAAATATTTTAGAGATCTGCTAAAATAACAAAAACCATACATATATATGTATATATGTTTGTGTGTGTGTGTGTGTGACCTAAATTTGCACACACACACAGCTTGCTCATTTATTTCCCATAGCAGTAAAAGTATGCATCTGCTGCTGGGCCCCGAGCCAAGGGCCTGCACTGGGTGTTTTACAACGGGTGGAACTGCAGCGATGGCACTTCCTCGGTTCTCTGCTTCCTCACCGCTCTCCCTCCGCCCCTCTGCCCCCTGGGGATCCATGAAGATAAGGACTGAATATCTCCAGATTCCACTTTGCATATATGTTTAATAGCAGCGAAAACATTAGCATCAGTAATTAAAGCAGTAATTTAACGCCATCAACAGGCAAGCTACTTGCACACTGGAATAACACCACTGAAACACAGTAATTAGCTTTGCTTTGATTGGATGTGAGACTAAGTTCAGGGGATGTGTGTGTGTGTGTGTGTGTGTGTGCACCTCTGCGCATCTAAATGCTCATTACAAAGGCGGACATGCTTTTTAATGTTCGTCGAGGGTCGGTGTGGGAGAATTTCACAACTGGCTCATGCTTTCACAAGAGTCAGGATTGATTCGCTGTGGCCTACATGCTTATAATCAACATCGATCGCATATAAGGTTGTGTACCTACGCTCTGTGTGCACGTGTGCTGAATGTGGCTTGACATCAGTGTGGACAGTGTTAAACATTGGCCAGAGGAGGTCAAATATTGTCAAAGACTTCCCAGAGGAAGCTAATATTGTCCTGTGTTATCATCCGTACGCTGTAAGCCTTTCTTTCCCTCTAATTCTCCCTAAACTCCAGACTGTAACCTTTCTATCTGTCTGGGACCTCTGGGACAGTAGCCCGCATTCTTTTTCATTAAAGTGCTATGATAGCAATATGGCTGTGAGGAGGTATGATATGTTTTGCTTTTTTCCACTGGCATCAAAAATCGTTAGGAGTGCAAGGAGGTCACTCCGGCTTGTATTTGGCTTTTAATGGGTCCTTAAAGCGAGGCCCCGGGGATGGATGAGCGCGGACGTGCGCACGCGCGCTCGCACACACGCACGCCCACACATATGAACAGAGAAACTGTAGGATGTCTGAAACCAAGCCAAGACCTTGTTTTTGTCTCTCTTTATTTTACTTTTTTTTCTTTTTTTTTTTTGCCCAATCATTCTCCTACATTCTCCGGCCAAATAGCTGCAGCCTTTGATGTATTGCAGAGCACTTTTGCTGGAGCATCAGCGTTATTCTATGATTCTAACTCATTCTGCTTTTATGGTCATCTCTTTCAGCACTCGGTCCAGTCTTTTTATTGACGTTTCAAGACACGCACGCCCCCATTTTTCAAGCTTTGTCTCCATAAGGGATCTATAAGAATTTTTAATCCCCATTGCGTCACTGCTCAAACTCCACCTCTGACCTCTTTGCAAAGAACCCCAGGCTCATGTGGCACCCTGCTGATTCTTCTTGGTATGCTGATAGAGTCTCTGTGCAGAATAATTAAGCATATTGAGTTTGCATCAGCAGTGGGTTGTTGTATAGCCAGCTGGGCGCGCGCACGCCCCGTATAAACACTCGCGCACAAAGTCACGAGGCGCGCTTTACCGTGCTACCATATGTACTTCTATCCATCCCAGCTGACAGCTTGGTAATTGCCCAAGGGTTAACTGGAAGTGGTGGTGTAATTGCATCAGAGTTTTAATTCACCCTGGCCTTCTTATTTATTTACCAAGCCATAGATTTTAAAACGGCATTAATCGTCTCTGTGCTTTGGGAGAAAGTGGGCATTGACTTGTTGGGTTTTAGTCTATATTTAGACCAGATAACCTGCGGATAGTTCATTCAGTTGATGCAGGAAAGTCTGCGCTTTGATTACATCCAACTTTGAAGTGCAAAAAAGAAAAAGAGAAAAAAAAACAACCTTTTAAGTATCTTGTTAAAATATTTGTACTGACTTTTTCACATTTTGCATCTTTACACCAAGTACAAAATACAAAAGAAAATTGGAAGGATATTAAAAAATGGACTGAGAGTAAAAATCTTACGGCTTTAACCAGTTGCATAACAAGTTTCCATACTGACACTAAAAAAAGATCAAATAAATTCTAGTTTTCAATCAGTCAGACTGATCATCATTAATGTATTTTTGCTGAATATTACTCTACTAATATGTAACATTCCATTGTATAGCAGAAATGACTTCAAAATTTCACAGAGTAAAGCTCAATGCGTCATTTGAACATCGAAACGACTAGAAGAAATAAGGACAATGGATTTTATGACTTTGGAATTAACTTATTCTGAGTCAATTATCTTGTCTCTCATTTGTGCTGCTGCGATTGTCTGTTTTTATCCAAATTACTTAATGTATATGCACTTCAAAACTAAAAGGACTGCCTCCTGTTTTTCATTCACACTTCAGGCTCTTTTAAAGAACAATCTTCTGATTCTGCTTTTGTAGCCACAGTTAGCTGCCTAGCTCACAAATGTTAGGTTCACATGGTGAAGCCTGACGGTGGCAGAGGTTTCAAAAACCCAAAACGTAGACCCCAAACTACAACTTGTGTGTTAGAATGGCCCAATTAAAGTCAAAAACTAAGTATCGACACAGCTTCAAATAATGTCTACAACTACCTTGAGTTATATTTTGCAAAGGAAAATGGTCACAATTATATATTTTTGAAATACAAACTTGAAAGGCAGCCCAGAAGACAAAAGGTGGTTCTATAATGAACAACTCGAGTGGAACATATATTTCCACTCCTATTTCACAAATATAGGTCAGTTTGTATTTTCATATGACGAAACACAACAATATCATGTTTGTAGCTGTGAACATACAAAGGTTTTAAAAATATATATAGTTTTAAGAGGTAAAGATACTTTTGCAAGCCACACTCTTTGAAAAGAAAGGAGCTGTGCAGCCACACAGCTGTAAGAATTAATTTTTTCTTTCCTTGTTTAACTGAATACCATTACATGCCGTTACATGCAGTTATCGGTTGTATAAACTATGACGGGAAAAATGATTATTGTCTACATAACTGTCCTATAGTAAAAACAGATTGTCTCACATTTTTCAAAACACTGAAAATTACAGCCTGTGAGACCTTGATGCTTGAATGCATTGCATTTCATGACTTCAATTTGTTTATCTTGTTGGAACTTTTTCTTTTCTATCTTCTCTTCTCTTTTCCTTTTACCTTTTTTACTTGCGACCTCGAGGAAGCAGCAAAGCAAGAAGGCCTTGGTAATCAAATTTATTTGACAGAAAGGCAGCATAAAAGCTCAGCTGCAGACTAGCCTTTATAGTTCAAGGCTTTGGAGAGACAAAATGGACCAGACACCAAAATACCTGTATGAGCCATACTTTTTTGTTTTTGTAAATGTCATTTTCTTCATCTATCTTACAAAGATAGCATTGAGAAAAACCATCTTGATTAATTGGAAAACGGTGAAATCTGTTTAAGAATGCCTTGTCTTTTGTGTGTGTGTGTGTGTGCGTTTGTGTGTGTAGATGGGGAGATTTGCTCACACTATGCACCAGAATGACACAGGGTGAAGAGGGCTGGGAAATGGGATAAATTCCCAGAAGCAATAGACATCTACGGCTTGATGCTTCTTGCTTTTTATCTATCCAACTGTCTACCAGCCTATCTACCGACACCAAGACGCACACACACGCATGCACACGCTTGCATGTACACACTTACTCCTTCACTCACTCCTGAGTCCATCCATCCATCTCTTTGACATGATTGTTCCTCTCTTGTTACTTTATGTTCTAATCCATCAGCTCTGAGTAAAAACGGCAATTACACCAAGCCACTGATGCAGCTAACAGACAGAGTCAGAATTACGGCATGGCGCATTACGGCAAATTGCTATTAAAGTTCCTCTATTTTTTTACTAAACCAAGCAGAGCAAGTGGAGAGTAATGGACACTCAGTATAAGGAACATCATTAGAAAAGATCTAGTCATCTAAGCTTTTTAATTGCAGATGGCAAATTACCAGACGCTCAGCGGTGTCAGAGTCCCCTGTTTGGGTTTTCACTTCGTTCCGACAGCCCTTACCGCCGAGACGTGGTTTCAAATTTCTACATGACTGTTGCCACAGACCTTCAACCAGTAACCTATAAACTGGCAGAGAGCAGCACTGGTTATCTACTGGTTTCACGTGAACAAACGTGCACTGCGAGGCGAGTCTGCATACGAGAGACTGACACATGAAACCCTATAATAACGGTGCCAAACTGGATTACTTGGTGCTTAACTGAATAACCTACAAGCACCATTCATAAATGGGGGGGGGGGGGGGGGGGGGGGTTAAAAAAAAAAAAAAACACAAAAAAGTTGGGTTGGTGTTTGGGGTGTGTGTGTGT
>CAEGAF010102054.1:0-11310 GCA_903067075.1 Micropoecilia bifurca
AACAACCATGCACACACACACACTCACACCTAGGGACAATTTAGACAGACCAATTAACCTAACAGTCATGTTTTTGGGCTGTGGGAGGAAACCGGAGTACCCGGAGAAAACCCACGCATGCACAGGGAGAACATGCAAACTCCATGCAGAAAGGCCGGGGCCAGGAATCGAACCCAGAACCTTCTTGTTGCAAGGCAACAGCTCTACCACTGTGCAGCATTTTGGAAATTGTGAGGCGAATTTCAATTCGCCTTGCAATCTGTGAGGCGAGCAGAATATGGAAACATCACAATTGCCCTTTCAGTGTATTTACTTTTTTTGTGGAATGTTTTTACAAATTATTTGCAGGTATTTCCATAGATCCTATCTAAAACATTCCAAAGAAAATGCAGCTTAGGAAGCATGCCATTTTTTTTAAATATGGATGGATATTTTTAAATTTTAGAAAGAGTAGCCAGTCTAATTCCAGTGTCCTAGCTATGTTAAATAACTAAAAACAGCAATTAATATATTTTAGAAGCATCCATGCACATAAACAAACCATCTATGCAGATGATCACTAGTGGGGTCAGACTGTGGTGACTCCAGTCGGGGATTTCCTCTCTGATACAAAGGAGGCTGGAAGGCTTTCGTATGTTCAGTAAAACCTAGAAAAAGTCGTCTGCAAAGAAAAATTTAAAACCCACATATCTATTTTTGGCCTTCTTGATAACAGTGTTGTTCATTGTTGGGGTCTGTGCTTTGTAAATGAGCCATATTAATTCCCCCCAGACCCCAGGTCAATATCATGTAAATCTCCTAAATATTTATTGCAGTTCTTCCTGATGGTTAGTTTTTCATTTTCCCTCAGCTGACTCATCTGTCCGCGTGTCCACAGATTCGACCTCCGTCACCCTGAAGGAGAAGAATTATTGATGGCACTTTGGCTCATGGCTCCATCCAGTCAGATGACTAACTGCTGATGCTGACAGAGTTACTGTGACATAATAACAGAGAGGAAAGTGACAGCAAAAACCTGAGCCACCCTGGAAGTTTCAATAATTTCATCAAAATCTTTATCCTTACTGATCCAAACATTCTCATTGACAATGACAAAAACTAGTATTTTATGCTCCTCCGCTCATAAAATACAGAGGTGTTTTATGAACTCTCATAAAGTTCCCCATTTTTTAACTTTTATCTTTCAAGATGAAACTTTCATCTTGGAAGAATTAAAATGATGTGGATGTTTTCTATTAATTTAGATTAAAAAATGCCTTGCTAATGATCCGCAGGAATTTAGGTTATTATTATTTTTCTTTTGTAACTCTGATAAATGACTTTAAACATTAAACATGGACGTAATAATGGACCTTATCAGAACTACCCTGGTTCCTGGATAAGATTCATATTGTGGAAACAAACTTTTTGATGAAACAGAGCAGTTTGCCATGTCACTGATACTCTGAATAGACCAGAATAAAGCAGACATGTTTACATAGGGTGTTTAAAAAAGTCAAAGAGGTTCAAGTACAAATGCTATTATAAAAAACCCTTTTAGCTGCAGTCTTGTTTGGATTACCTGTCTATTTTATATACTGTAAATGGACTAAACTTGTATATAGAGCAGCCATAGTGACTTATCCAACGCTGCATATTCAACACACACATCGACCTCAGATTACCTATCGTTACACAGACTGGCGGTTTGGCTTGACAAGTAACAGAAATATCTGACATGGAGCGAAAGAACCTGTCTGATTTATCACGGCAGGTAATGAGAACCGTCCAATCTGTCACATCGCTGAAGTCATGCGACACAAAAACAATCCCTCTGATTGTTCCGGTGCAATGCTGCCTGGATGTTCCAGTCACACGTGACAAACAATCAAGCTTTAGTACCTTTGTTCCTGCACTGGATCAACACAATGGCACCATAATAATAACACTACGACAAGACGTCTCCTGGCATCGGTCACGGCACCAGCTTCCAAGTTTCTTCTTTTCCTGGTGCTGCATCCATCAGGTTGTCCCAAACAAAGTACCCATGCTTGGAGAGGCAGTTAAAGCGAGTGATTGCTTTCCGAAAGCACCGGTAATGATCTTCAATGCTGAATTTTACAGAGAAGGTCCCTTCCAGACAGATGGATGGTGTTCTCCGGTTTCTGTATACAGGTAGGTACAAACAGATTATGTTCAACCAGAACAAGTACGCATGCATGAAAGTTTAATTTGTACTCGTCTTATCAGTATATCAACACATTAAAGACTATATAAATATGCATAAGGTAGCAGTCAAGGTTGGAAAAACATATTTAGAACTCATCATCCAATCTATAGTCATTTTAGCTTTTGTCCATAATTCTGTATTAGACAAAACGTATAATCCAAAGCTATTAAATGCAGAGGAAAACATAGTTAAAATGTTGCTGTATTTTAGTTGCTTCTATGCTTCTCCTGGAGCCTAGCAATTACTTTAATGACTTCACCCTTTTGGACTTAAATGTTGGGGGAAACATCGGCACAATCGCTGACTTAATCAGATTTTAAAAGTATGTAGAGAAGACGCCTTTTGAAGACATTTAAAAACAGCTTTAAAGGGCAGCCTGGGTAAACAGGGCATGCACAGTCGGTCCTTTAAATCCTACATTAACAGCAGCATCCATGTCATACATGAACATCAATGATAATTGATTAATTAATTAATTAATTAACTAATTCAAATATATGAACAAACAGTCTATGATTAAAAAATGGAGGCATGATTCTTTTTGTTCACATCTGGAGGACGTTTGTGTCCTTGTGTGCAGCTCTGTTCACGTTAATGAACTGTTTGCTTAATCCTGGAAGACACCAATCCCTGTATGTTTCTAAAAAGCAAAAATCTAATATTTATATCCCTCCACTCCGCAGATTTACTGAGTAGATCCTTCTTTTTGTTATTTTTGCCACAATGATGCATTCTTCTTTGTCAAAAATACAAGACAAAAAGAAACCTGAATCCAATAGTTGGCCATCCAGCTTCTGACACCAAATATAAAGAACCAAGACATAAATGGACAATTTACAGCTATTAGTATGAAAATGTTCCACTCACTGAGGTCCTGAAGCTCAGTGAGGTTCAGGACCTCACTGAGCTTCACGACGTTCTGCTGATTAGACTCTCCTGTTTCTCATGGCACTCAAGTCACCTCCCCTGCAGCGAAAAGGTGGTCTGGGTTAGTGCTTCTTTGTCAGATCCTGTCACACCCTTCATGCAGGTTCGCCTGTCCTCCTTCTGGCATTTGTTAGTTCCTGTCAGATGCGCCTCAGTTCCTCTTGTGCCAGTTCCTCACACTCTCTCAAATAAACCTTCATCCCAACATTCAGCATCTGCTTTTGGATTCAGTTCCTCCTCAAGAAATGACAGTAGTTTGTGTTTACACAACAGCAAACGTCAGCACATGCCTGAGCTGGTAAAGGGTTGAGAGCAGTGGGACTACAAATTGGCTCTTGCAACCAGATGCTGCTTGCTCAATAATCTCACTATCCCCTCATCCTTTACACTCCCAATTCTTCGCACTTCTATTTCTCCCACTGGTGATAGACTCATGCATTTGTTTTGGTTGTATTTATCCAGAATGATCTGCACTACGGTCCACTTCCTGCTTCTGGAGTGGTCTCAGACCCACTTGGGGTTCACATTTGCATTTGAACCACACCAGAGTTCACTTCAACCGAACCGACAAACCAGATTTCACTTTATTGATCCTTAGCAGTTTGATTCCGCATTCACCCCCTTACCCCCCTACCAAACAAACCATACTTTTTAGGTAAATGAACTAGAGTTCAATAAAGTGGGCTAAACAGGGCTGATGTGAATGTATCCTAAATCTTCATTTCCACAACATTTCACCAGTTTTTCTAATTTAGTGGCTGGGTTGTCAAAAATTGACGTTTAAGTTTCAGATGTGCGAGATGACAGGAAACGTGCCTCAGGAAACAGACATGATCTTGACTCAATGATATTTCTGTCTGACCAATGCATATGTGTGAGTGCATGGCCTCTTCATTTAATGGCCTTGGATGTTCTTCTTCTTCTAGTTCTTAGTACATGTCAGTTTAATTGGCAAAGTGGATCCAGGATCCCCGGCAAACCTTTTTAATGAGTGTGTGTTTCCGTGTGTGTTCCCATGCCGGTAGTATCTTTGTGTGCATGCTGGCGGTCAAGCAGGGCGCCTGGGAGAATCAGACTGGTGTTTGATTGGCGCATGCCGCTGAGATCTGCTCCTTCCTGTTAGCGTACGCATCACTTCCTCTCACCCTGCCCAAAGCTACTGCCTTGCCATCTCACAATCACTCTGACACCATTCCATCCCTTCTCCTTATTTCTTCTTCTCCCCTCTTTTCTCGTGACTTAGTGTCCCTCTTACCCACAATGTTCTCAATGTTCAACTTTTCTTCACATTCCTCCTGATTCTGCTCACATTTCATTCTATTTTTTCCTTTTAAAAAAAACCTCCTTTTTGGTTCTATTTGGTTCATTTTAATGGTTATTTCACCCCCGTCTTTCTCCATTTGTCCATCTCTGAGGTCCGTCCCAGCTCTCCTAAGGCCACTTTTGTTTTAACAACATGACAGCTAGTTCATCATCCGCATTGAAGCATCACTTTGCCTTTTACTCCCTGTTTCTCTCCCCTTATCTACCATCCAATTTCTCCCTCTCCTCTTCTGACCTCTTTCTCTCCCTCCATTTCTGCATTCAAACTTCCTACTCCTCATCTTCCTCACCCCTGCCTCTCCCCCTCCTTCTCAGCTGCTCTCCCTGAAGACAGAGCAGAGTCAGCCAGGCAGAACAGCCAGCATGTTCCCCTATTCTCTTACTCCATCTCTGCTGCAGAGCGCTCTGTTTCTCGCACATACATCCTTTCCTCAGCCTCAGCACACGTTATGTTAACATGCACTTGCAATGTCTTTTCTACTTTTTAATTTATCTCCTTACTATCCCCTCATCTTTTGCTGCTTCATCCATCATATCATCTCTCCCTCCTTTCTTTTCCCTTTAAGGCATTTCTGTTTTCCCACTTTGCTAAAGGATCCTTCAGGGATTGTCCAGAATTTTAAAGAGAGATTCTGTTAAAGGTTTTTAAGCAGTAAATATCTTTCTATGAGCAGATAACTCTCGCCGTCTTCCTCTCGTACAAATTCTCGAGTTTGTCCCAGAGACTGAAACTATTGGTTCAACTTCTATCGTCTTTAAGGTTTCCTAACTAAGACTGAAAATCAATTAAACTCATGCAACATGTGGTGAACCCTATATAAAATAAAATGTCAGAATAACATTTTCTCTAACAAAATTGTTTTGTTGCGATAAAATTAACTATATACTGGCATGTGGTTCAGAAGTTTCATAGAAGGTGTTATTTCATAGAGCAAAGTGTTTCTGAATATATCAAACTTGAATTAAAAGAAATGCAACGTCATTATTTGATGACTTGAAATTGGCCTCCTGCTCTTTCTGCCTTTCAGTATGTCACCACAACAATGCTTCTTCATGCCATTTACAACCGTTCTTAGGAGCATTGGACTGAGAAGTAGTTTGTATGATGAGCTCCAGCAGATGTTTACTAATTGCTGCTGGCTAGTCTGGAGGAACTGGATTGGGAAAGCATGGGGTTCTCTGTGAGGCAGAAGCTCCACTTTTGGTGAAAGAACAACATTATAACATAATATATAGAGCTGAAAAATGTTGGTTTAATATAATACATCCTTTCCTGTCATGAGTATGACTGTAACTACTTTACTGGTCACACACCAGCAGAACAGAGCATTTAGAATAAAAAAAAATAATCAAATGAAAACTGTCAAATTGTTATATGAATAGATTTCATTTCAGTTCTGAAGGCATTCATTATCTTTTGCCCCTCTTGTGTCAGTCTCTGTGACCATGTGACTGTCTTTCTTGGCTCAGAGTTGTATTCTGGTCCAGAGATACAATGCCAAACTCTTTACAGACTGAATGTTTCCTTTGTCCTTCATAACAGTTTGCTTTACTGGGAAAGTTTGGAGTCCTGCAGGAGAAGCTGCCCATCTGACTGGTCTTAACTATAGCCATGAAATCAGTCCATCACTAGACCTTATGACCCACTTTAACGACAAGTGACCCAAATGTTCTATATGTAGAAAATCTAGGTTTTCTTCAATGTGCTTTTTTAAAAGTTGGATTGGAATTTCATAATTTTGTGTAATATTAAGATTTCAATTATAAGTTTGTTTAAAATGCACCTCTCCATATTTACCTTAATGCAACTCCAACCTCAAAAAACTGTCCTATTTATGGGAATGCTATTTTAAACCACAGATGTCAAACGCCAACCCTCAAGGGCCACTGCCCTTCAACTTTTTGATGCTTCAGCTTTAACCTACCTGAATCAAATATTGAAACCATCCTGTAACAGTCGTAATTGTGTAGTATCTCTTTAAGACTTTATAGTATCTCTAATGACGTCACATGTATGCGCCACTGCTTCTCTGTAGAGAGCGTGGGAGAACTGTGCTACAGTTGGATACCTGGACTGAGACGGACATGTAGCTCTCTTAAGTTTAGTAACGTTACGGGTTGTTTTGGACTCTGCTTGTTTCATGTGTGAATGTATACCAGCCGTTCAACCGGGCTTGTAAGGTTGGTGTTTTATTAAAGGACAACACTGTGGAATTCTCAGTACCAGTGTAGTTGTGAGTTTCTAATCGTCCAGTCGAGTCTACTTACTCCTCTCCTCCCTTAAACGTAACCCAAGCGTTACAATCCGCAGGATTATGTAGAACACAATTATATGAGGAGCTAATTCACCTTTTTAGATCATCTACGTTATACCCAAGCCCACTTCTAGAAGCAGTTACAAACCCTTAACCTGTCATGATTTGGTTTTGGTGAGGTGAGAGAGGATGCAGGCAGGCCAGGATGAAGTGAAGATGGTGAATTTAATGTAAAAATATCAACGGGACAGAACAACGGGGAGCACAACGAACATAGGGCACGACAGGTGACACACGACAAGGATCCGACAAGAGACAAAGACAACAGGTGGGTTTAAATAGGAGGGTAATCAGGTAACTAGACACACCTGGGGAGCAAACAATAGGTAGACGCAGAGACTCACAGGAAGGAAACTGAACACAGAAAAACCTAAAAATAAATACACAGAAACACGGATCATGACAATACCCCCCTTGGATGTAGTGACAATAGACAATACCCCTAGTCCTGGATGTAGTGGGATGTAGATATGATGCATAACTAAGAAACGTGAAAACGCTATAAGAGTCATCAGTGTGATCTGGGAAATATGTTTCTCCCATCTGATGAGGAAAAATGTTCCTTCATCCAGCTTTCATCATCAGCTTCTTTCAGAGATAACTACAGGCAAAAGCTGGCGTATTAATTCCCATGTATCTAATCCTCTTTGATGAGATGGCTAATACCACTGTTTTGCAGTAGAGGCATGAAAAAAGAGAATTAGACATGAGTGGTTAAATGAAATATGAAAAGAGATGTATTTATTCACATCAGCCATGGAACATTTTTGCTTGCTGGAACTTTCA
Source organism: Micropoecilia bifurca (assembly GCA_903067075.1). Lineage (NCBI taxonomy): Eukaryota > Metazoa > Chordata > Actinopteri > Cyprinodontiformes > Poeciliidae > Micropoecilia > Micropoecilia bifurca. Next base: position 7,561 of record CAEGAF010102054.1, read on the forward strand.
CAGATTTTTGAGGGGGTGACCCTGCGACATGTAGTTCACACTACACCGCATGTGGAGTGTAGTTCACTACACGTCTATGCAGGGAGGCTGTAATCTGATGCTGTAAATACCTTTGGGTTAAATTTGTTATACTGGGTTATGAAGTCAAAATTGACCTCATGATCAAATCTAGAAAATTTAAACTAAAGCCCAGATAAAAAAGAAATCTCTTCTTTTTAGACAACCTGCAATTTGCCTGTTCAGTGTCTAAAAAGTCAAATTTCAGCTGAGGTCTTTCTCTTTACGTTACAGGTGTTGTCTGACTTTAATCTCCTATTTTCCAGAGATGATACTGTGTCTTTCTCTTTTGATAGCAATTAGCTGTGGATCTTTTGTCATTTTGCCTGGTAGCAGCAGAGGAGGCTGCTTGTAGCTGCATAGCATGAAGATCAATCAAATGAGATGCACAACAGTGGCATAAACAAGTTTGAACAGTTCAGTGTTAAGATGTTAGACATTTTTAACCAAGATCTCAAACTTCACAAAAAAAAACAACTTAGGAAATGGCCCTCTTCACAACCACTTGACTCCTCTAAACTGTTTAGCTTAGCTTAGTTTAAATAGGTTTTACATGTGGCTTTAGCTTACCTCCTGACTGCTTCTCCCATGAATGCTTTTTTTTCTTACCCAGTCAGCCAGTTTAGGTCGGTGGCCATGTTTTGTTAGGATTACAGTCGTACTATACTCTATCCATTTCTAGATAATGGACTGAAGGTTGTTGCATTAGACGTTCAAAGCTGTTGGTTGGGGATTAACCTTCTCAACAAGTTTATCTGTAAACTATCTGATGTGTTGCTTGGTGTTTATGATGCTGTTTGTTCCCTAATGTTCTCTAATAAACTTCTGAGGCCTTCACGGGATTATAGATTAGATGAAATTACACGCAGATACTCTGTGTACTTTCTATTTCCCAATTAGGTGACTTGTGAAGGCAATTGGCTACACTGGACCTTATTTGGGAATGATAGATTAAAGGTGTGTGACTACACATTTTTCAGATATTTATTTGTGAAATATTTTGAAGATGTTGAAAATCACATACCCATTATCGTCAGCTGACATTTTTAAATGGCTTGTGGCTGCAATGTGACAAAGAGATATCAATGCTCCAAATACACTATGCATAAAAAGATAGTTATTTGTCCTAATGTAAAAAAGTGAAGACTGTCTCCTCAAATACAAGCATCCAGCTGGTTAAGCAGGATTCTGCAACTAAAATCTCTGCCTCCTGTTCTACTTCTAGAAACTCTTGGAACCACAAGTAAGCCTGCACTCTCAGAGCAAAGCACTCTGTTAGGATTATGTGTCAATATAAAGTCTTTAAGATACAATACAGTTTGGTCATTAAGAGCTTTATATCTAGTCCTGGATTTTACAGGGAACTAGGAACATCCTGAATTACAATAAAATAACATCCGCTTGAACTACTTTAGCTGCTATGCTCTCAGACAGAAAACCCATTGGTGTTCTCTCTCAAAAATGCTAGTAAGGTTTCCTTATGGTCTTATGGTTATAAGAAGGCAAAATGATCCACATTTATTGTGGTAGTATGATTATATTAAAAAAGAAAGATTTCAATTAGTCTAAAATCAAAAAGGGAAAGCTTTATTCTAATAGTTTTTAAAACTATATGTCCCTGTGGAATTATGAAGAAAACTCAAACTTTCTGCATGGAGTTTGCATGTTCTCCCTGTGCATGCGTGGGTTTTCTCCGGGTACTCCGGTTTCCTCCCACAGTCCAAAAACATGACTGTTAGGTTAATTGGTCTCTCCAAATTGTCCCNTGGAGATAGGCACCAGCAACCCTCCCGACCCCTCTAAGGGACAAGGGTGCAAAGAAAATGGATGGATGGATGGATGGAATTAACACTGAACGACATTATCTGACCACCTATTTAAAAATGTCTTGTGTATCTTGATCGATTCTTGCAGTCAAAATAGGGAGGATGAGAATCACAGTAGCAACAGTTTAGAATACTATAAAGATTTATGCAGAGATCTGGCAGGAAACAAAGAAGATAATATTAATGCTGTTATCAGGACATGCTGGGGTGAAAAAGTACACTTAAGAGCCACATTAATGGGAAGATGACCCATCTAGTAGACAACCAGTATCTACTGTAAATGGTTAGTTTATACACACTAAAATATTTATCTTAACTCTCTGAATTGGGAGAGTTAAGATAGGGCACTATCTTTTTAACTCTCCTAATCAAACAGAGACACTACCATGTGTCTATGTCTGGTTGACAGAGAAACTTAAGTGACTGTGAAATCAGCATAAGAAAATAAATACTGTATGTGTGTTGCAGAGGTATTTGGAAATATTATGGTACATAAACTGATTCACATTTAAATCTACTGCCAGATTGGAAAAATGCATGAGACGTTTCATCACTTCTTCCCATTTCTGCAACTTAAGACATGAAATCAAGTCAGATGTTATAATTATTTTTTAATTGGCACCTGCACAGCAGGTGCACTGATTTATGAAGATGATGATCTGAGATGGTTTATAAACAGCATTGTGAACCCAGGATGTTTGTTGATAGTTTAGTGTACAGTTATTAAGATCCTAGTTTCTCCTGTTCACATATTTCAGGACAGAGATTTGTGCCATAATCCACAAATGCAAACCTATATCTTCACTTCATTAGAGTTTTGCAAGACATTTCGAGCTATGGTTACTGGAAGTACCAGCCTTTCAACAGAACAAAATCCAGTGAATTTAAAGGCAAGCCTGTTAATGTAGTTTGCTTCAGTTCAAGACTCAATTGCAAATTTTCTCATAAAGGAGTGTGTCTCCTGGAGTATTTCTGCTTGCACTAAGAATGTTCTTCCTGTGGTGTCCCTTTGGTCTAAAGATGGAACAGGTCGCACTCTTGGTTACTTGTCTTTGTGTGTCAGTTCTGAGTTTCACAGCTTGTCCAGGGTGTGTGTCAGCTGTCAGACTATGACAGCATCCCTCCAGTCCTTTGTGATTCTCAATGCCACAAGGTGATATGGTTGGAAACCAAGAACATATTCCTCCAGAAAGAAATATTCCCTTCGGTTAGCCTGGGTAAAAGAATAAAAATGTTGGACTTCTCACTGTGTTCTTACCAAAATTAATAGACTTTTTTTGTTTACTCATCATTAGGAAGGGTTTTCCTCTCTAGAGAAGAGCTTGAAGGATAAAGGGGATAAAGGCCTCGATTTACTTACCTACCCAGGGGGCATAGTGAGTGTGCCCTGTAGAATTATAAAAACTAAAGATTTATTTCCAATCATTGGAATAAATCATTCCAATGATTTATTTCTTTTTTTGCTCCAAAACCAAGGAGGTACACTGTATCCTCTGAACACTGTTAATGAATGACTGGGCTCCCATATATGAACAGGATCATAGCTAAATATACACAGACTGATGGAAGAATCCATAAGACTGGTGACATAGTGAAAGATAAACTGGTGAAAACCCATCCCTTGTATGCTTTGCTTCATATAGAGGGTTTGGATCCTTGGATTTTGAAAAACAATTACTTTTGGAGGTTGTAAACTCTGTTGAAATCTTACATTTTACCCAGTTGCTAATAGAGGTGTGCCGATCGATCGGTCACCTATCATAATCGGCCGATTTCCGTGAAATCGGTGATCGGGATCGGCCGATCATTGGCTCTGTTACCAATACCGATCACCTGCATCTCATTTCTCAGCCTGTCTGTCCAGCTG
>CAEGAF010102060.1:0-23253 GCA_903067075.1 Micropoecilia bifurca
TTTTGTGATCAACACTACACTGGTGTTACTTTTAATATATTTTAACACTAACACCATTGTAATGTTAATGTGACACTCTGTGTTGTTGAATTTTAACACCAGCTGACTTGGACACATATAGACATTTTTGGGTGTTAAGTCAACCCCAGCATTTTTACTGTGTAATTGTGAATGTTGGAGTTTGATATGGGCAGTAAGGTTCCCCATCCAGGGCGCCACTGCTTCACAGGGTGGCTTGAAGGAAAAGGGTTATCTTTCAGATGAGCAACAAATAAATGCTTATTTTAATTTTACAACTTGAAATAAAAAATATTAGGTTCTAACAGTGGTGCTTTGCTTTCTTTTCAGATGCACCTTGAATTTTTTTTTTTTTTTGGATGCATGTCAGTTGTGAGTGAACACTTCCTGTGTTGTGCATGTTATATTTAAAAAATTACTGGCAGGCTAATTAATGACAGTGAACGCTGGCATCTGATTGAAAGATCACTAAAGGATACAATTAATCAGAACTGGATTAATTAATGTTGAAAAGAGATTATTTAAAACATTGGCATGTATGAAACATTTGTGAAAACGCATTTCAAATCTTTTTTTTTTTTTTTAGAATTAGGAACCGTTTAGATGGAGACAACATCAAAACCCCCAATATGTCTGCATGGCTATCCAGAGTCCTGACTTGACTCTGAATGAGAATCTGTGAAGGGAAGCTCAAAGTTGGGGTGATGGAGTGGAGGTATTTTATCCTCAACGCCTTGGTGTAAAGATACATCATCAAAGGTAAAATGCAAATGTCAGAAATTAAGAAAAAAATATTTCTTTATTGATTGATGAAAGGGGAAGAAATTGTTTCTGACATGCCATTTTTAGTGCAAATAATAAAAGATATTTTTTGTATACTGCAAAAAAAGGAGTGGGAATGACACTTGTTTTTTAAATCATATAAATATTATTTTATTGGTTTACAAGTTATCAAGTTATAAAGTGCTATATAAACATCGAATGAAACAGCTTTGGAACAGAAAGCACTCTTTCATCCTTGAAAAACTATTCATAGATCTTTTTTTCATATATCTATTTTTGAAGTTTATGCAATTGAATTCAAGGGCTGGCAACACTGCTTTAAATATTGTACCATTAAGATAACTAGAAATAAAAGTTGTGTTTGCACAGTTATTATTAATAGCCTAATAAAAAAGAATGTTGGAAACTCAATCAGAGCTCCCTACTGGCTCAGAGAAGCAGCTGCTTAGTTTGCTTTTTACTTAGGCCGGCTCAGTTCTTGCAAATATTCAGGAAAGTCTCATTGTGCCACTCAATTTTATCTTTTCTACAAATAAGACTTAATAAGAATAAAGCAAAGAACTTCACCAGAGGATTGGGGGGATGATCCCTTAATGGGAGACAATGTTGTGTAGTTTTGTGGAATTTAAAGTCTATGTGGGCCTTTATAAGTGCTCACTTAAAGGTTTTACATACTGAAGCCACTCGATTTTTTTTAAGCTGTTTCATGTTTTTTGATTTTCTTCATGTGTTAATTCTGTCTTGTCACACAACACTCATCAACATACAAAACATAAATCTGGCTTGGGAATTAACCTAATGTGTAATGGCCTCTTTCTTTATGTGCCTCATTACAGCATAATTCATAACCAGCTGACCACTTAAACCTTAAAAACAAAACACAAAAGTACGTCTATTGCTTGTTGAGAAGATACTGAATAGACACAAATGCTTTTAAGCTAATTTAATAGTAATAATACTGGCTGTTAAGATGTAAAAAATAAAATTGATGGAACAATTTGGATAATTTTTGTTTGGCCTCTGCATGTTAAATGCTTTTGAGCAGAAACTGCAAACCTGACATCTAAAAGACACTTTTTAAAATAAATGAGGTTGAATTGTGACTATTTTTGATTATTTTTGCTAATCTGTTTTGCCTTTGGGTGTTATGAAAAGCTTCTTTGTGACTAAGGCATAGTAAAGTGTTGGCAAAAGTAATGTACACAACTATAATTGTGTCATTCATTTTACTATAGTAATCAAGGAATTGCACGTATATTAACATGTAAAATGCATATCTTAGTCAAACATAGTTTTTACCTGTAATGAGCAATAATAGTTACATTTCATCAGCTACTTTTGCTGTTGTAACGAAGCAAACAGAAATGATTTAATTACTGAAGATGGTTCAGTTTTAGCTGTACTTATTTCTCATATTGGAAAAAACACTAATACTGTTTACATAGTTTGGATTATGAATAAATATATTGATTTAAGAAGCAATAAGAATTGTCATGAGACCTGTGACTGAGAGGGTTTGTTATGAAACTTTTAACTAAATTAGCAACAGCGCTAATTATCATGCTAACATCAAATTTGCTAGCAAACTTAGCTTTCAAACCCTGAGGCAGTCATTGTAAGTGAATAGCAATTTTTAGCTCTGGCTACCATCAAAGGCTAATGCTATTTTTTTTAGAAAAGATGTTAATCTTTTTTGTCAAGCATTAACTAGTTTAGTGACAGTGCTGTTTTGCGTCAAAGTGACTAGCAAATGTAGCTTCTTATTGCTAATGAGCCTTAATTTAGCATGCCAATAATCTGAGTTTCTTTTTTTATGACTTGAACTTTATTGATTTTTCAACAAAAACATACCCTAATTCCACACTTAGCATATTACAATTTAGCATCAACTAAACAATGTTTAATCCTTGTGGATTCTTCATGCTAATACAGTTAACAGAAATTACTTGAACAAAAAGAAAAATAAATAAATAAATGAATAATAAATAAATTAAAAAAGAAAAGATAATCTGAGTTTCTAAGTGGCTGCTCCTCATAATTTGATAGATCTGTCTGAAACTATTAGAAAAAACTTTCATGTGTCACTTTTTTAGAGTGGATTTGAAGAGGTTTGCATCCAGCTCTAGCAATAATGCTATATTGCAAGCCATAGTCAAGCTTGCAAGCAAAATATTGTGCTGGTTTTGAGAAGGAATGCCTTATTTGTGGCATATCAGAGCAAAGGTTGATAATTAGAAGTCAACTTAGTTTGGTGAGTAACAACATTTAAAAAAAAAATTCAAATATAACTTAATTCCTCTCTAACATCAATCTAAATCAAATGTATGCTAATGTCAACAGAACAGACACCTTGTTAGCATTAGCATTGTACATTAGCAGTGCACCTTGCCAGGCGGTGAGTGTCGATTATGAGGAACAAATGCAAAAAGCTGTCGTTCAGATCATCTTATAGGTAAAACTGTGTGACTGTGGATAATTTATCTTTGAAAATTGTGTTAGTTATGTTTAAGAAATGAATGAGACTACTTTAGTCTGCTTTCTCTAAGCTATATAGACTTGCTTCAATACTAGAACCTCTCAGCTGCAGTCTTTTCCATGAAGTCCAAATATTATTGTTCTCTGCTGGACAAATGAGAATAATTGAACCAACATCTGAATCAATGTTTTCTGTTAAATACTAATTAAAATGTGATGACATTTTTTCCAAAAATAAATTAACCACCATTTCAATCATTTCAATGAAGTAATTCAAAATTCCCTTTTATAGTGTAAATGGAAAAAGGCCTTTTAAAGCCAAGTGATCTCTGTGTTTTGCATCATACCGACCTGCAACCCCCCTGTGGGGATTCTGATTGGAGGGTCTCGAGTCTTTCATCCAGGAGAAAACCATTTTGCTCATTGTAAACTTATTGGGGCTTTGCGATTTGGACCTCCGTGGAATCTCCTCTGCATCCTGGTGGGTCGGGGGTTGACTGGAGCCCCCAAAGCCAGACGCACCATCCACAGACTCGCTGAAGAATCTGTGAGTGTGGCTGCAACTGTGGCGGTGGATGTTGCTCTGCATTTCCATGAAATGCGCACCGAGGCCCCCTTTGACCTTCTGGTGCACTGCTGGCTGCCTAATGTCACATGGCAGGTTTCCAGAGAGCCGAAGGCTTCAGGCCTGAGAGGATCCAGGAGGGAGAAGAAAAGAAAGACTGAATCAGGGAGGAGATTAAATGATCCATCTTATCAACTCAATAGTGAGCTGACATGAATGGCAAGCAGGGCTGCGAGACAAAACGAGGACTTTGGTTGAGAAACACAAAAATAAATAAAATAATAATAAGTAAGTTTAAAAAAAACGTCAAATCCTTCGTTTTGCTTTTATGCTTTTTTTTGGTTTGTTTTTTTAGAATATGGGTAACATAATATTTAAGTCGATGGAAAGAAATGACGTCTGGTTTTTCTGAATGCGTGTCTATTTGTTATTCAAAAATAAAAAACTTAAAAAAGGCAACAAAAAAAGAATTATATAACATTTCTATAGAAAATCAATTTAAAAACTAACGAGGCTTTATTGTGTTCTCTGCCGTGTTTCCTTGGCATTACATTAGGCCTTAAAAATAACAGCCTTTGTTCTCTGTTTGCAACGGAGGGGGGAAATTAAATGTTATATCACAATATGCTGGAAAACTCATCCATCAAATGCAAAATTATACAAATGTCTATACTGTGCTGCAGAAGCTGCACGGTTTGTGCCCCGAACTGAGATAAAAATCTATCTTTTTCTGCAGCGTCCCAAGGAGAAAGAGAGAGAGAGAGAGAGAAAAAAAAATTAAATTCGCCCTTCTTCCGAAATTAAACAAAACCAAATTATTTTTGAGCAAGAGGAGAGGAAAATGCAGTGAGTGAGCGAGAGAGAGAGAATAAGTCTGGAGGCATGCAGCTTTATGAACTCTGGTTGAACCGCGGCTGGAGTCAGGCTCGTAAATCATACAGACACATAACCCAGGAACAACAGCTCGGCTGCCTTACCTTCAGCGCTCATTCCGGCGCGGGAAGCAAAGGAAAAAAACCACGCAGGATTCCTCACACCTTTAGGAGCAAGGGAAAAAAAAAAGAAAAAAAAAATCCCAGTAAAATAAAATAACCCCCCCAACCCCACCTAACAGGTCAGGATATAAACCCCGAGCAGAGAAAGAGGTGCAGGTGGATGAGGGGTGAAGAGCAGCATAGTGGACACCGGGTTTTCCTTTCTGCAGCTCAGACCGCCCTGCGCGCGCTGTTAATCTGCACACTGCGTGTGTGTGTGTGTGTGTGTGTGTGTGTGTGTGTGTGTGTGTGTGTGTGTGTGTGTGTGTGTGTGTGTGTGTGTGCGCGCGCGTGAGGGGGGGAAAAATCCCTTTCTGCTGATCATGCAAGCTCGGTTTCATGTATGGGAATAGCTCTGCGATAAGATCACAAAAAGGGATTTTATATCAGAAATATAATAATTTGACATGAATATATATATATTTTTTTAAGAAAAACGAGACGGAACATCTCAGATATTTTTTTAATCACCATTACCTTCTGAAATAAACTACTTTTAAGGCATTTTAGTCGAATTTTATGTCTGAATCAATTAATTAATTTATTCATAATCAATATTTCCTACGTGTGGCCATAACCAGCCCTTCTCCCCATCCTCTCATTTAAATCAGTGATCAGATGGGCCCATTTCAAAGCACTAAAGTGGAGACAGAGCAGCGGCGGCCGCGGCGCAGCGGCGTCCATTAAAAAATCTCCGCGCAGAAAGAAGTTGATACTGTAATGTTGCTGCTGATTTGGTTTTCCACGGTGACAGTCAGGCTGCTGCTGCTGCTGCGGATCGATCGGCGCTGCTTTGATCCTCTCCTTTACTTTCTTTTTTTTCTCTCTCTTTCTTTGTTTGCTCCGTGGTTTTAATTGGATCCTCAAGGTAATATTTAACCACGAATAGCGCTAATTAATGCAAATTGGCGCCTTTGATCTCCGAAGCGAAGTCGATCAATCAGAAGAGCAAATCTGACCATCAGAATATGAGATCTTCTCCAAACAGACTTTTATTGTGGAAAGGAAACACTTTTGCGAAATATGCCACAATTAAACGCCTACTGTTAATGGAGAATAAGAATTGATATTGTACAAATAAACCTACTAATCATGCAAATAGCGTGGCGATTTAATCGATTAAATTGTGCGCCATGTTTCTAGTTTATTCTGTGGACTTTTATTTTCATGACGTTCAATAGAAAGCGAACACAGTGTCGACCCTATATAAACGCGCGAACGCAAAGTTCAATTTATCGCTTTTGGTTTAACCCTGAAACATTAAAACTCCCCCCCCACAAAATAAAAATCAAAACGAAACGCGTTTGCCTAAAATGCGAGCTGAATGCACTGCGGGAAACATGTGTTCGCAGCCAGACTGGTCAATAATCCATACGTCTTGCCTGATGGCCTATAAAAGCTGCCATAAAAACAGAAAGAAAATCAGCAATGAGTGCAGCTGTTTAGAAAATAAACCGCCTGCTGATGTATGGGAGGACGCGGAGGCTGTTGGGGGGGGCAAAGGGGGCTGGAAGAGGGGGGGGCGATGGCGTCGGTGCAGATGTGCTGATCTGATTCTGTATAAATACCCAGTCAACATGTGTATGCGGGGCCCCATGCGGGTCTGGATGGGCCGCTACTGAATGCTTCCAGTTTCCGTGGACAATCCCAGTTTCCGACCATTTCCCGTTCATGTGGGACCCACAAATAAAAAGTTGTCTTCCTATTAGTGCGAGCAGAGGTGGTTCAAGCTGAGGCCCAAAGCAGAATCCAAAGTGTCTATGTGACGCTTTGGATTCTGCCAATTTATTAGCAAGTCAAAAGGTTTACTGTAAATATTGCAATAATAGAATGAGGTTTGTTCACTTCACGTGAGTTATGAAACACATAGCAGTAAATAAACGATGGAGAAAATGCCATTTCTCTGACTTATATTTACAATGTGAGTCCAGCCACAGGCAGCACCACCAGGAGGTCACCGGGGGTCAATGGCCCCCCTGCCCCCCCAAGCCGGAGAAAATAACACAGGAAGTTCAAGAAGTTTGAACATTTATCTTTTCACGAAAATACACATTAAAGTCGCAGTAAAGCCCCTGCTAAGTCTCCGGTGGCTTTCGGTTGTGTCTGGCGACCCGATAAAGACGGTTTTGGAGACCCTGACTCCAAGCAAAAGTCAGAAATGATGTCATCAAATTTAATTGTCATCGTGACTGTCTGGATGACGGATTTGCTACTGATTGAGCTGTCAGTGCTTCAAACCGTGAATACCTTTCGATATCGAATTGGAAAGAATTTAGTCGTCAGAGAACTTTTAAAAGTCGGCTGATAGAGGCTACAGGTCATCAAGAACGTGAAGGTTCGGCTAGAGGACTGGTCTCATACTGGACACCAAGCAGAAGCTTAGCTCACGTATGCCTCAGGCCGGCTCTGGACCAAAGTGATCAGTCAGCGTTCCTGAGCTCGTCACCTCACTGTCTGGACGTTTGATGGACACGGCCGCTTTCCAGCAGCCTCCGTCCAGCCTGCAGGGGTCAGTCAGCTGCAGAGGAGCCACGTGTTTGAAGGCGCAGGCGATTCGTTGCTCTGAATGAACCCAGGGACAGTCGAATCAACAGTGGCAGCAACTCGATTTCCCACCGACAACACGAGCAAGGGGATAAATGGACTAATGCGCTGATAAACATGCAACGCAGAGAGATCCACTTTCGGAGCCTTTTAAGAGCGGCAAATAAACAGATGTGCAACATTTCCAAGTTAGACAGTAACTCTAACAAGAATATTTGTACAGCAAAAGGGATAATGCACTAAATGCCATTACCAACCGGTTCAATTTCAGCGTGGAAAATGGCGATTTAAATTAAACTGAAGACGGTCAAATAATTGTTTTTATTTAATTTGTTTAATTTCATTTAACTGTACGCTAGATTGCAACTGACTTTCCAAAATGAGTTAGAAAACACTTTTCCTAACCTACTTCTGTGTTGCAGTCTTCCTCCTTCCTCTGGTCATCTTCCTCTCCTCTCCTCTCCTCTGGACCGATTCTCCTTCCAGCCGGACCCGCTGGGGTTGTAGCCGTTTGGTCGAGCGCCTCTTCGCATTTTTACCCAGCAAACAGCAACTCCTCCTCGGCCACAGACAGAAAGGACGTGACAAATGATGTGCCGAACAATGACCACATTCATGGCTCGCCCTGCAACTCGCCCAGATGTCATATTCACTAACAATGTGGCGCAAGAAAAGCAAAGGGAGGAAAAGGGGAGGAGGTGGATGGTTGGGGGGGGGGGGAACTCCACTGATGGGCTACAGCTTAGTATAAACTCAAGCAGAAATGTTGGAAAGTTTGTAGCTTCTTGTTGGGTTTCCTTTATTCTGCTTCCGCTGACGTTGAGGCGTCGGCGCCTGCAGGCTCCCCAAGATGGGAATTTGCGACTCTGTTGATGTTTACACAAATTCGGATCTACAGGGTGAATACAGGTGACAATGTCATTCGTATGTGCTGACAAAAACCTGAAAAAATGAAATAATGTAACAAAGCAAAGGGTCTCAAAATTGCAAATTGTAAAAAAAAAAAAAGAAAAGAAAAGAAAAAAAGGCAAGTATGATACACCAATAGGAGATCTGACAAATGAAGTTTGGTTGTTGCAAAATCTCTTGCTGGTTTATTCTACCATAATAAATATAGACAAATCAACTTGAATGAACATTTCATCAAATCCAAATTGCTCTTGCGACTGTTAATTAAGCACTAATAAGTTGAATAATGTCTACAATAGAACTTTATAAATGTTTATTAATGTGTCGGAGTTTTTCCTTTCTGACACTATAAGGCATCCCGTCCCACTCTTCTTTTGACCAAGCTGCCAGGAAAAAGACAAAAAAGACAAAGTTAATTAAACAATTGAAATGGCATTTATTCACTAATAAACACAAATAATAATAATATTGGTTTAAAATTGGTAAATCAATTTATTAAAAACTGTAAAGCTAGAAAATAAAAATAAATTAGGTCAGAAATGTTAAATAAGAGTTAATAAAGGATCTGGTCATATATGACACTATTAATTTTAGATAAGTATTAGAAAAGGGCCTAACTTGTAGTCTGCTGATAAAATTATGTGTTATTATAATTTTCAATATATAATTTTAGATTAACAATCTTAAACACAAGTATATGAACAAGATCACACTCAATCTTCTCTTATTAATATTACTTAGACTTTAATAACCGCCTAATATGTTGTTAAAATTATATTTACTCGTCAATAAAGTTTCAAATAAAACAATAACAGGTTAGAAATTTTCATATAAATGTATTACAGGGGAATATTTTAAAATCATGTTATTAATGTTACTTAAGTATTAGTTAAAGAGCTACTACTCGTTATCCATCACTCCTAACACATTTGATCCATAAATGTTAACCATGTATTAATAAAACATAATTCATAGAGTTTGAAATGTTTATAAAAAGGTTACTAAGTGGTCTAACATACTAACACTCATGTTATGTCACATCAGAAAAGACCTGATCAGGGCATGCAATACACAAATGTAATGCTTAAAATACTAATACTGCATTAATGCTGTTTAAAATATAAAAACATAATGCTAAATAACAAAAGATGATTTATGTATTCATTCTAACTAGTTATAAATTAAGTCTAAACTGGTGTAAAAGTTGTTGATTGACAGATAGGATTTTTTTAATGAGACACAACTAATAACAACAACACAGACTAAGAAACAAAATCACAGGTTAGAAATATATAAACATTAATAAAACACACTAATACTTGATGTCACCTGTTAAAGATGTAGAGTAGCTGTGGTCTATTTAAAGGCTTAATACAAATAATTCAGTTGTAAAATATATTAAAGCATTAATAAATGATCTACTGCATTCAGGGTCCATGTTAACTTTACATCACAACATAGTCTGATGCTCTTTATCTGTTAATAAACAGACAATTAAGCAATGGTATGTTTTTTTATTAAAAGGAATTCATTCTAAGCATTAATGGGATATTTATTGTCAAAAAAATATACTCATGTATTCTTGATCTTTCTTATTAAAACATTTGTTTCAGTTGTGCCACAAATCAGTGCCTCACTAAAGTATTTTAACTTTTCCACACTTTATCAAATTACAGCCACAAACTGTTAAGTATTTTGGAGGATTTTATCTAGTAGACCAACACAAAATAGAACAAAGCGGTGAAGTGAGAGGAAATTATACACAGTCTTCTCTATTTATTAACAAATTAACAAATTAACAAATATTAACAAATATCTCCCCTCCCCCTTTATCCAGCCTCACATAAACAGAGTCCAAAACAGAATTCACCTCTATATAATGTATCTTCAGTATAAATCCAGCAGTTCTGTGGAGAAGTTTAAAGCAGTAAGGTTGTGCAAAGATAACTCAAGCGATTGGATATTTCACAGCACTGTTGAGTCCGTTGTGGAAAGAAACGGTGCCACTAATCTGAAACACGGCTGTTCACTTAAACTGGCATGGAGAGCATTTATGATAGAAACAGCAAAAATGTTTTCAGTACCACAGGAAGATTTGAAGAGATTCACGGATCAGGTGTGAGAATCCATTACAACTACTATTATTATTTAACTATAACTCTCTAGGACTGAAAGAAAGTCTCAAGTAGTCACATGTACAGTTTCCCCTATAGGTCGGATGAGATGATTAGTGTGACTCTTTGGTCTAAATGCCGAATGCTTTGTGAATCAGAAACGCAACACACATCACCCTGAACGGACCATCCCACTGTGAAGCATGGTAGTGGCAGCCTTATGCTGTGAGAATGCTTTCCTTCAACAGGTAGGAAAACTGATCAGAGTTGATTAGAATGGTAGAATTAGATGGTGGGCAAACCTTGATGGTAACCTGTTGAAGGCGGCAAAACTCTTGAGATCGAGGCAGAATTCCTCCTTTTGAGCAACACAAGTTTATAACGACTGAGGCAACACTTGAAAAATAATCTAATCTAATCTAATCTAATCTAATCTAAGGTAATCTGACTGATGTGCAGCAATTTGGCAAAGGATAATGACCACAAATTTTAAATCTGCAACATGTGGCTATTTTCACCAGACAGTTGTTCTACAAAATACTGACTGAGACAGGCTAAATACAAAGGCATGCCACACTTTTCAGATTTTAAATGGAAGAATGGCAATAAGTACTTCAGCAGTCTTATTTCATAATGTTATGATGTAATCTGTTGATCCGTATGGCACCCTGTGAAACAGGGAGAGGGGTAGGAATACTTTAGCAAAGCACTGTGTGCATAACCCACTGATTCTAGTTTAAAGGGTTCGGCTGACAGCGAATAAACAAAGTTTCCCCAAGGCAACGTCCTTTATGAATATTTATTATATCCATCTGAGATATTAACATATATTTGTTCGATGAAATATTTGTTCGTGTCTCTTTGTGACGCTCTTTCACTTCATCATCTTCCCATTTCGCCACTACGCGCAGTATTTTATTTAATAATTTATTCATCGTCCAAGTACGGCCAATTTGAAGTGCAGAAAAGTCTTCCATTTTAATGCAAGCACTTTATTACTGCTTAGCATTGTTTGTTTTGAACAATAAACATAAATCTTTTTATGCTTATTCTTGAAAGTGTTTGTCGCTTTAAAAAAAAAAGCAAATGAGAATCCGCAGAAGCATCCCGCAGCTCAGAGAAGCTTTATTTACACCGCTGAAGCCAAAGACTTAACCAACAAACCGCTCGGCCTGCTGCTGCTTGGTAACCTACGGCTGATAAGAGTCTGACCTGAAAGGGAGGCGAAACAAACTCATCCATCATCCGCCCGGTCGGTCTGAGGCGCCCTCTGCTGGCAGAACCGCTGCATCACAGCGGCTCCCTCTCACACAGACAGATATAAAACCGACCAGCCCCCACAAAAAATGTGCAAGGTGACATTTGTTTCATCTGCTTTATCATCATCATCATCATTTTTAAATAAGCAAAAGTGAATCAAATTAATTTTGATACGTAGATCTAACATAAATGCTCGTTTCTTAAAATTTAAGTAGCCTACTGGCAACACAAACTGTTTGAAATGACAATAGTTGTTATGGTTTAAAAAGAGCTCTCAAAATAACAATAAAAACCATTAATATGTTTTTTTATTATTATTCTGAAGCATAATAAATAAAACAAGCAATTAATTCTCTTTTTTACTTTTTTTGTTTGGAGGGTTTTATCTAACTAAAAAATGTCACTGATAACAAAAACATATGTCATTATTAACTATCATAAATATATAATTTCGCCTTTTTTCCCCCTGCAAACAGCCTTTTGGCAGCACTCCTGAGGCTCGGAGTGGTGACAGTGCAAAGTCTGGCTGCAGCGCGCAGCTTCCTTCCTCCTGACGCATCTGTGGCTGCAGTCTATCGTCTCCTGACCCGCGGATGATCCCGGCTTCAATGAATTATGCATGAGATCCGGGCACAGATTACCCCTATCAATATGCAATACTCATTACGCTGGCTAAATTGCCACTTAATAGTTATGAATATGTGGAAAATGTCTGGAACTCATATATAGCCCACCACTACTTTTAACTTTTTTTCCTTTCTTTTTCTTTTTTTTTCTTACCTGAAATTAGTTGGGTAATATAGCCTCCTACTTCCTTCATTATATTTTATTATTGGTTGCTAGACAATGCGCGATGGGTTCAGGCTGGGATCTCAGCCTGAGTCCAGCTCGCAGTTGTCCGAGACTTCACCTTTGGCCGCTCAGTGACTCCGCGGAAAGGCATAAATCACCCGCTCAAGTTCGCTCCATGGCGGCCCGATTGTCCTTAAAGAGGTTTGTTTTTCCTCCAACTTTCATTGTGACGTTGAAAATAAAGCACTTTATTATGTATGTTTTTCTCATCTGGGAAAAAAATTCATATAATGCTACTAATATTTACCGATGCGCCAAAAAACGGAGCAGCACGAGTTTAGAAGATCTTTATTGATTGACGTGTTAAAATCTGCTTAGGAATCTGTATTTTATTTTAATTAGTAAGCCAAACATATCAGCCATAGCGTTTTCTCACACAGTGTGGGAAACGCATTTTGTTTGGTATTGTTCCAAGGTACACTATAAAAAATAATTTTTAGTTTAATATGTAATTTTTTAAATCAACTTTGTAAAAGTAGTACTAAAATCTAACAATATTAACAGCTTCCTTTTGGAAACAAATATCACGTACGTTTTTAATTTGAAGTTAAACATTAGTTAAGTTTGTCATTGTTCTCAGTTAGCAAACAATAAACATGATATGTTTATTTAAGTTAAGCTGTGTATGAATTAATATATCAACGTTGTAAAAAAAATTACATACTGTAATGAGATTTGTGGTCTAGATGGTGTCCGTGTTGGAGCAAAAATATAAGAATATCCCACCTTTAACTATTTTAGCAACAGTGCTATTTAGCATGCTAAAGCTAAACGAGCTACCAACCTGAGCTTCTTAACTGTGATGTAAATGCTGTCAATTAGCAGGACATATTAGCTGTGGTTGTCGGAAAAGAGGCTAACATTCCCTGTTAGAATAAAAAGAAATAGAAAACCAGTAAAGTTTACCCAGCTCTGGGCACTAGCAAAGTGACAGCGCTAATGCTAACATCATGCTAACAAGCAGAGCATCCTAACTCCAAACCTGTCGTTGCCCTTCAGCTTAGCTGACAGATAAAATTTGCCAATTTGCTGAAATATATTTAAAAACTTTATTAATGTTTTCAATCGATCTACACTTTTTAAAAAGCTGAAGGGAATTTAACTACTTTATTGAAATGGTTATCCAAAGCTACGCAACTACTTTTTAGTGGAAGTTGAACTTCCATTACTTAAAGGTTTCAGTGAGAAATTCTTCCACACTTTGTAACTTTTACAAAGTTGATAAACACACCTGCTTTTCTGGTCTCTGTTGGACAATGAGGCGTTTGTTTTACAAAAGCAGCATAACATCATTATCAGGTATATTCCTTCAAAAAATAATGTATAAAAAATATTTATGCTATTTAATCTTTAATGTAATCTCTTAGACACAAACGTGTTACTCATTTCTTTTTTTAAAAAGATATAATAAAACACGTGAGCAAAATGAACTTATGATTTAAACAAACTTGTGATTTTTTTTTTCAGTGAGTCCAGTTGTTAAACTAACAGTATTTCAAATTAGAAATATTAAGCAGAATCTTCCAAAGTATAACTTTTTAAATGGTTAATTTCGCTTATTATCCAGTATCAAGGACTGAATCTAAAATAAAAATAAAGAAACAAACAGTTTTTCACTTCTTCGCCGGTTCAAACTGACTAAAAACATGACTGGACATCTCTTCCTTCCCAAGTCCACCCTTTGCAGTCCCATCCATGCAGTTAAGCCGTCACTTTCATTCAAGGTTGTGAATTATATAGTACATTGTCTACTCCCCAAAACCATAAAACCAACTTTATGGACCTCACGTGACTTTTCACAGTCTGTAAGTAATATAGGCCTTTACAATCTTTGGTAAGGAGGTATTTTTTACCAACTTCTGCCTTGCCAATATACCTTTTAAGCCCAAAGAAGTCCCTTTTTTATTATTATTATCATCATCATCATCATTATTATTATGAGATATGGATTTGATCAGGATTTCTCCCGTGGACAAAAAAACCAAAACAAAAATAAAACTCGTCTCGCTTCACACAGAAGAGGTAAGTCTGAAAAAGTCTTTACTTTCTCTTTAGTCGGAGGGAAAAGTGCGTTTAAAACGCAACGCCGCCTTACGGGTTAATCATTACTTTGGCTGAAAGTTGATATGCCTGCGCTAAAAGAAACAACTTAGCAAGAGTCAGGGAGTTTTGCTTATTTGCTTTTATTCTAACCGATAATTCACTCCACACACACACACACACACAAAAATCGACTGAGGGAAAGTTTATTTTTCAAGCGCTATGAGTTCACGTACAAATACAAAAAGCTCCAAAAAGCTCACATCACTGCCTATATCCACAGAATAACCCTTTGCACTAAAAATTCATCACATTGACAGGTTGAATACACTTGCATTGCTTGTTATTCTAAACAAGAATAATTAGAATAATTAGAATAATAATAATAATAATAAACGCACAACGTATCCTATAGAGCTACACATTGGCTTGCTTATGAAACTTTTCTATGGATTTTGGCCACAAATAACCATCACTAAAAGCGCTTTACATTCAATGAAGAGCAGCATATGGTTTGGGGTATTTTTTTCTTCTTCTTCTTCTTTAACTGTACAATGATTTTTACTCCTGTTAGACCGTCAAGAAGTTACAATAAAGAGCTCAACTTTAAGAGACAGAAGAGACAGAAAGAGAGACAAATTCCCAGAATGATATTTACATCTTATTATTCTTTTTTTTACCCCCCCAAATAGGACATCTAAGCTATGATAGTACAACAACAGTAAACTAAAAATGTCATTTTAAGACCACAGAATACTTCTTTTTTTTCCTCTATCACAATGGCATGCTGGAAGGTGCTGCGCTTTCAAAAGCTTTATACAGTACTCATCAATTTTCTCTTTCTATTTTTTTAGGGAAATTTTATTAACACTTTTCTTATGTTTTTTTTTTCTTTGTTTATTTCTTTTTTGTTGTCGTTGTTGTTGTTGTTGTACCCTTGCCTCCCAAAAAAAAAACAAAACCCAAAAACAAAACAAAAAGAAAAAAGTTGCTCAGTTGTGGAAGGCGCTGCCTCCCGTCACAAGGCTCATACTTTTCAGCTTATTGTCCTTCTTCCACTTCATCCTGCGGTTCTGAAACCAGATTTTGATCTGTCTCTCGGAAAGACACAGGGCGTGGGCTATCTCTATCCTCCGCCGTCTGGTTAGGTACCTATTGAAGTGAAACTCTTTCTCCAGCTCTAGCGTCTGGTAGCGGGTGTACGCGGTTCGGGCCCTTTTCCCGTCAGGTCCAGTCATATCTACATTTTGCACACACACACACACACACAAAAAATAATAATAGTAGTAGTAATAAAATAAAATCAAAATAAAAAAGTAAAAATTAGCAGAACAACTTTCTAAAGGGGGGAGGATACTGCCAGTTTATTTAATTGTTTTTATTGTTATTATTTTTATTTATTTTTATAATGGAGAATGGGATGATGCAAAGAGTGGGGGGTGGGGGGGGGAAGCATGCACACATGCAAAATGTCAAAATGTCAGTTATTACCGCCTTTCTTTATTTGCAGCCCTGACAAAAAAGCGCGTCCCCAATGTTTTTGCGCGCATTTAATCCAGATTTCATGATTTCGTGAAAGCAGTTTCTCTCTCTCTCTCTCTCTCTCCATCTATCAGCCGTGGGTTCATAAACCTCCACCGACTAAAACAATCACGCAAACAAGCCCACAAACATCTCACAAATACTGCCTTGTTTTCCACCAAGCCTGCTCACTCATGCAACGTCTGACAGATTAATGGCACACCGGCAGCGTGACATCCCCTCCAAACACAATAATATTAGACGTGTGTGGATATACCATGGCTTATGTGCAGTTTCCGCATCCAGGGGAATATTTGTGGCGTTTGGCACTCATTTGGTGTGGGAGTGGAGGAGGTGGCGTTGGGTTCCTGGTGCTGCTGCTGCTGCTGCTGCTGCTGCGCCCTGGACGCCGCGCCGGATCCTCCTCCGCCACCGCCGCCGCTGCTGTGCGCGCCTTCCTCGGTCTCGGCAGCGACGGCGGCTGCCGCTGCCGCCGCTGCCGCCGCTGCAGCTGCGTCCTCTATCTCCGCGAAGTGCGCGCCCCCGGCTTTGCCGAGGCTGTTGCCCCCCGATGAAGAGGTCGCGCTCCGGTCGGAGGGGGGAGAGGGGCTCTTGAGCTCCAGCGGATCCCGGCCGGCCGTGGCGCACGAAGGCGGCACCGCATCCGGGGACGAGAGCGAGCAGTTGGGCGTCTGTCTGTAGCGGGCGTCCGGCGCGAATCCCCGGGCGTCCTCCCGCACGGCGCCGAAGTGGCCGCCGGTGTTGTTGCGGTTCACGGTTAGGTCCATGCCATTGTAGTTGTAGCCGAAAGACCCGGAGTGCATGGTGCCAGGGTCTCTGAAGGAGCCGCTCACAGCGCCGTTAGTCCCATAATTTAGTAACTGATAGTCGGAGCCATTTGGATAGCGCCCTGAGAACGAGTTTACAAAGTAAGAGCTCATTTGCTTGGATTTTTAAAGCCTCGATTTGTAGATCTTTGTCGCTATAATCCTGTGTGCTTGCACGATTTATGGACGCAATCATGAATTATAAGCAATGAAGCCCTACTGTACTTTGCCAGGTATGCGGCCAAATATGGGAGAGCGCTCGGGAATCACGTGCCTTTGTTGACCAGTCGTAAATCCTCACTGATGACTTCAAGAGGTAATTCATGCTCCATGGTTACAAATGATGACGAAATAATGGTCGTTAGGCTCCAGTCAATGGTGCCTCCCCGCTGCGCCCCCGAGAGCCGCGCAGGCAGCGAGCGCCATCTGCTGGACAGAGGCGGCATCGCCGCGAGGCCGCGCGGAGTCCATCCATCATCTCTGTAAAGCGGCTCATAACAACAGGCCGCAGCAGGCTCAGGTAACACATAACGGAGAGTTGATCAGCCCCGCTGTTGTCATGTTGCGCTACAGTGCGTCGAACCAGAATTTATTTCACTCTTTGCTTTGATGTTTTATCATTTTATGGGTCTTATGGGTGGCATGAGCGGCAGCGCAGACGCGACGGTAATGATGACGAGGGCGATAATCTTTTTTGTTATTTTTTTTTTGTAGGAAGAACGAGAGCAAGATTTTGCAGATTTACATCAAAAAGCCTTTATTTTTATTATATGTACAATTCCCCTAAAGAAAATATTGCACACAATATCCAGATGTGCATTGAACACGTGAGACAACAATAAATAACATTTGTACAAATTGAACTCATCGGTAAACAACAAGCCTAAAGACTATATCACAGAGTCACATCAGAGCAACTACACAACGAGGGACAAACAAACAAAACAGAAGGAAAAAAACCTGCTTTAATGGCACTGAGATTAAATAAAGGTGGCGCCCAGCGGGCCTATAGTGATGAGGTAACAACACTGAGAACTATAAACGCTGGGTTTTATTTACAGTTTGGCGGTTTGTTGCATAGTCCTCTAAAATCAAGACACGAGCACAAGGACAAACAAACAGAGGAGGACCTGATAAATGCGGACAGAGTCACCGTGCAAATACTCAAAGTCACTCTACACGTCTCTAACGTGGGGTTTCTGCAGCACTTCTTATATTTACAAAGAATTTATACATCATTTTATGTGTACACACGCGCACACACACACACACACACACACACACACACACACACACACACATTCAAGCGTTTCTTCTTCTTCTTCTTCTTCGTTTTGTGTCTAGAGTCCCCTTTGTAGTTTAGCTCTTCTTCTCCGCCTGCTCCTGCTCCTCCTCCTCGGCTGTCTTTGAGGGATTCAGGAGTTTGTTCTCCTTTTTCCACTTCATCCTGCGGTTCTGGAACCAGATTTTGATCTGTCTCTCCGTCAGGCACAGGGCGTGGGAGATTTCTATCCGGCGCCTGCGGGTCAGGTAGCGGTTGAAGTGGAACTCCTTCTCCAGCTCCAGGGTCTGGTAGCGGGTGTAGGTCTGCCGGCCCCTGCGGCCGCTGCTGCCAAATGGGCCTGCAATCCCCCCCAAAGGATAGATAGATAAATAAATAGATAAAAGCACAAAAACAAAATCCACCAGCAAATTATTAAAACTATAAATGGAGATTTAGCTTGAATAAAATAAAACAAAATAGCAAAATGATGGTCATGGTGAAAGTTTGCAGATATTTGACTGAAATATATTTTGCATATTTTCTTTCTTGATATGCGTTTAACAGACTGCAAATATCATGCTAAGACGACATTTTGAAAAACACAACAACTATATTTTATAGTAGGATATCATTTCTTCCCCCCCGCCTAAAAATGACGCAAAATAGCCCACATCCACGTAGAAGCGTGTAAAATGACATTAAACCGACCCAGTATGGGGTGAACTCACGTTGCCTCATGCGTTTTATTTTCCTTTAGGCAACTGAACAACTGAGATCCGTGACTTGTGTTGTTTAGATCTGTTGTGTAGATCTTCTAGTGCACGTTTCTGACAGTAATGCACTGTGGGTAACTTATGAAAATCAATCTGCATGCTATACATGATCTCTATCACACGTCGTCGTGTGTATTTGTTAGTGCAGCCAGCAAAACATTAACTTTATGCTCAGGTGGCTTTGTTTTTATTCGCTCATATATATACTGCTGCTTAACATTTGCGATTTCATTCTATAAATAATACATCTTTGAATTCTATTCTATTCTATTCTATTCTAATGTGGTACTTGAAGAGTTTTTTGTATTAAAATCTGAAAAGCACCATGTGACACGGGCTTGGTACAGGCCCAGTCAGTGCGTGCGTTGGGTGCGCGCGTGCAAGTCCGGCGTTTGCGGCCAAAACTGCGAAAGCGCACGAAGATCTGCACATACAGTCCTTATTTAGTCTTCTGTCCTGCCCCCCATGCGTGCTTAAACTTTGTAAAGTCGATACAAAAAAATATATACATACATATATTTTTATTTCTAACATAAGAAAGGTAAAACAAATTTTTTTAAAAAAAGGAGCGCGCGCGCACTCACCGGCGGAGCAGGCGTTCATCCTCTGCATCCAGGGGTAGATGAGAGTGGAGGACTTGTCGTCGATGCCGCCGCTCATGCTGACGGCTTGCTCCGCGCACTCCGCCTTGCGCTGCTGCTGCTCCTGCGTGACGAACAGCGGCTGCTCCTCGCGGCCGCTCGAGAAGGCGCACGAGCCCTCCGCGTCTTTGTAGAACGCGCCCACGGGGTTGTAGTCGCACGGCGCTCCGCCGCCGCGCCCGACTGCTGGTAGTAGGACGCCGGGTAGACCTTCTCCTGCATGTTGGCCGCGCCATACGTGGCCGCGCTGGAGTAGTGCCTCAACGGGTCCGTGTATCCCGAGGAGTAGAGCGGTATCTGACCCAGGAGAGAGTCCTGTCCTCCCGGTAGAGACACGGGGAAAGTTGAGTTAACGAAATAGGAACTCATTGGGTGGACAACGGGGTGTATTTACTCCGGAGGAATATGATTTGTTGTCTTTTATAGTCCAAGTGCTTTTGCCATTACTTTATCGGAGATTTGGTTTTTGCTGAAAGGGGGGCTGTGAGGTGCCACTGGATACAGAGGGGAAGTGTACCATCTGATCAACCTCTGGCCAATCACCGCCGTCTGTGCTTGCACTATTGCACCCATGGGGGGCTCTTGTTGCGCACAGGAGTCCCCGGTGAATCGAGATGAAGCGCTCGAGCCAGTCGGTCTTTACGCGCGCTCACATAAAGGCACACTCCCACAATTGCGTAATTAACAAAAACAAACAACAACAACAACAACAGCAAAAAAGAAACACACCATTTGTTAGACACAAAGTACGTGTCTAACAAATGTATAAGCAAAAATCAAAGCAAAGCAATCATCTCTGCTTTGCTCTCCCCTCTCAATTTCCACTTCCGCCCTATTAATTAACCCACTTTGAGCAGAACCGCGGTGATTGAACGCTTCACTCTCAATGCAGCGTCTTAACAAGCAGCAACTGACTGGTCTCTCATCTCACGCTTTCGTTTCCCTAAAGGTGCGCGTCCCTGCTGATGTGTCCAGATGCAACTCTGACGTGCAGGAAGCCGCACGCAGGAAGGACTCGCTCAAGCACCATCACCATCACCATCACCACCTTCATCCACATCACGATTAACACACACACACACACACACACACACACACACACACACACACACACACACACACACACACACACACACACACACAGGCCGAGTGTGCACCACCGTCACACACAAGGTTCAATAAAAGAAAAGGTGGGAGAAGTTTCAGGTATGTGCGTCGTTTCGCCACATGAATCACTGTTTGTTCTGGTGATGGCAACACAAATGTCAAGATTTCAGCAGATCGAACAAAACTAGATCGTTGCATTTTTAGTTCGTTTTAATCTTGTGGGTCAAATCCTTAGCTCTCAGTTGGAAACATGCGGATTTTGCAAGTTGAACGGAAGAGTAAAAGAGTAAATAACTAAATGAAGAAAGAAAGAAGAATACTCAAGTCAGTACACGCAGTTAAATGCTAATGATTTAAGTTTATTCGAAAGGAAAAAATAACGAATATCTTATATTTATCACAAAATTAATCAGCAGCAGGTTGAGATTTTCGCTTAGTTCTAAAAAAGCCTCTTTGTGTTTTTCTTTATATTTATGTATATGTCACTTCTTTCTTTGTTCTTTTTAGAAGACGCATGGAAAAACAATCGAATAAGATTTTTCTGCATTACATTCAATGAACTTTTTTTAATAAAAACATTTTGCAAGCATATTGTTCAGACTTAAAAGGGAAAAATTATATAGTTTGTCATGTTTTAGTGGATGTAAAATCCTAAACATTAATAACTGCTTTGTAAAAGCATACAAATATATATTTTTTTCTATTTTGAATCAAATTTTGAATGAATTTCTGGTTCTGAAAACAACGCATCGACGAGCAGCGGAGGCGATGGAATCAAATAAAAAATAAAAACGCATTCAGAAAACCGGAAAAGACGTGAAGCTGGATATAAAAGCAGAAATAAGGCAAAATAAGGCAAAGATAGGGGTTGTGTCGGTACATTTTGGTCCAAAAAGACATATGAACTGCTGCGAAATATAAAAGCGCAATGAGGAAACGGTGGTGCGCCAAATCACCGAAAAAGGCTCTAGACGTGTTTTCCTGAAACAAGGTAAAAAATAGAAATAAAAAAAACAACAACGGGCGAACAACAAAAAACGATAATAATAAAAAAAAAGAAACGGAACAAGTGGTGGGCAAATTAGGTTAATCTCAAATGAGATCATGCCCCAGTGGTGGCGCGGGGCCTTCATGACCCTCATCTTCACCTTCATCATCATCATCAAAGTCAGGCGTGTGGCCTACAGCCACAAATTTCCCTCCATCAGACTCGGAAAAAGGGGCATCGAATGCAAAAAAAAACAACCTTTTCTGCAATTCCCCCCGCTCATTTCAGCAGATAGATGTCGGCGGTTGGAGGAGCTGCAGCACCTCAGGGGTTAATCAAAGTAAGCAGCTGCGCGATAAGAGAACCAACAGAAAGACAAAACACGCTCGCTGAATAATTGCCCTTTTCTTAAAGGGGAGCTTTTCCCTTTTTTCCCAGTCATGTAAACATCAAGGCCTGCAGCAGCAGCAGCGCAAATCAGAACCAGGATGTCCTTACCTTTGTTGATAATCCATCATCACCAGCGTGGCTGCCACTCCGCTGGAGCTCCTGTCGCTTCCCCCCCACTACACACACACACACACACACACACACACACACACGAAAAAAAAAAGAAATTTCCACTTTGCCTAAGTGACAACTTGAAAATAATCCCTCCATCCAGGAGTGTCCTGATCCCAAAAGCCACAGAGGTGCAGCTATGAACATGGCGCACCGTGAGTCGCGCAAGAGGCGCCATCATCCCTCCTCAAAAAAAAAAAAAAAAAAAAAAAAAATCACACCGCGGACAACCATAACCCGCTCTTCACCTAACACGCGTTGTTCAGCACACGGACGCACTCGGGGCAATTAAAAAAAATAAATAAAATGGTTGGGACTGTGAAACAAACTGTTATAGGTGAATGAGCGGTGCAAAAAACAGCAGCTGCATTATAACCTCATGGGGAATAAGTTCCCATTCCTGCTGGCCACATGACCGCCACGGACCAATCCCAGCGCGGGACGAGTCGTAAACTTCCACGGGAAAGTTGTAAATTTTCATAAACCGCAGAGGGGTTTTTTTATATGCTTTTGGACGAGGTTTCCCTTCGCCATGTTTGTTTTTTTTTGTGTGTGTGTGAGTGTGTGTGACAAAGCAGGGATGTTTGGCTTAAAAGTTGCATTAGAAAGGAAAGTGGATATGTTAAAAGGTGTAAACAGGACGCGCGTTTGATTCCGCTGCTGCTGTGTGAAAGGTTTGTTTACCTTCTCAGAGATCTGCTGCTCCAACAATGGCGTCTCAGCAACTTAGAACATTTCATATGTTCTCTGTCTTTACAGGCAGTTTTTAAGACGGAGAGCCGCTGCAGATACATAATCAGGAACGTTACTGTTTATTAAAACTATTTGTTGTTTAATTTAAGCTTTAAAGATATTTGCGTAATTAAGCTAGATAATAATAATAATAATAAACATATATTTACTAACAGAATTCAGTCTTTTGGTAGAAACACTGAAGAAATGTTCAAATCAATTACGTTCTGCAAAAAACCATATAT
>CAEGAF010102063.1:0-28391 GCA_903067075.1 Micropoecilia bifurca
TTTAAATTTTGTGCCTTTTGTTTTTCGGGATTTTGGGTTGTTAAACCCCCCCCCCCCCCCCCCCACACACACACACACTCACACACTCACCTCATTTGTTAAGGCACTAATCGCTTTTTACCTCACAGTCCTGTGACCTTCAGCTGACTAACCAGTGATGCTGAGAGCAACAGGCAGACTGGTTGCCTAGAAACCCACTTTCTTTGTGTTTTCCAGTTCTTACAGTGGGAGCTGAAAGAAGGTGGGTGGGAGGAGAAGAAAAAAAAGAACGATGAAAAGTGTAAAATAGGTGAGAATTAGTGAGACCTACACTCAGAGAATTAATTGGCTATTTTTGCAAGGCATTACAGATACTGTATGTGGGTTTCATTGTTGTTTCCCTCTGTTTTATTTTTTTATTATTATTATATATATATATTTTTTTTTTAACTGGTAGATTTGCGTCTTAGGGTTGAGTTTTACCTGGCTTGTTTCTCGTTCTTTCACCCATCACCGGGGCCTTGTTTTGGGGGAAAATATATATATTTTCTGTCGGCACTTGTGCTGCTTTTTCTGGTTGACATTTTGTTTTTCCGTAAGTATTGCTGTTTTCTACCTATCATTCAGAGTGAATCTACAGTGACTTACCAACTCTGGGTGGAAAAAGTAAACGTGAAATTAACTTTGTCAGTATCTGCTAAATAAAAACTATTTTATTGGAGATTTTTTGTTATGTCATCTATTTGCCCTACATGGGACATAAACATCCTAAAGAAAAACCCACACACAATTATTATATAGTTCAGGTATTGCTTGTTTTGCTCTTAGAGGACCTCAAGGAACCCTGTGGCTCATTCCCCATTTGTGAGCAACATCTGTCATCTGCACATGACATGTATCACTCTGCAAAATACATTTATCATTCAATATTCAGCGACCGTGTTCAGTTGAGTGGCCTGACAGTCCGACAGTATCCAGTCACACAGCAGTCCAGAGTGCCGCAAGAAGGTTACATTGTGTTTAATGAGATTTGTTGTTGGGGCGAAGGAGAACCAAAATGTGAAATGAGGCGAGTGAGAAGACTGAAGGGCTGCTGGGAAGAAAAAAAAGGAGAGGTAAAGAAAAAAAGAGTGGTAGGAACTACCTTTGAACTACGATGTGTCTAAAGATCCAGTTTTCTATTAGGTGTTAAAGCTGTCAGAAAATAGGGCTGCATGAACTTCAGCCCACTTTTCACTCTCATGTTATGTCTGCACCTCTATGCATACTGTTACACTTTTTCTCATCACCTCTTTCCTTCCTTACTCCACTACTTTCACCTACCCCAAAACCTTCTCTCTCTCCTCCTCTCTCTTCACTTTGTGCCATATTTTCTGTCTTCTTCAGCTGTTACCATGTTTGTCCTACATTCTGCGCTGTCTGTCTCATCGTCTCCACCTCTGAGTTGTCGTCTTCTCCTTCCATCCATCTCCTTTCACACAGCTTCATTGTAGTGAAGTGATTCACCTCTGCAACGTCCTTACAGTCACCACTTTCCCACATCTGAAAGGTGTAGACGTTAAAGCCGATGAAGGGGCATGTCCACGTAATCTTCAATCATCTGCTTGTGCTCTAGTTTTGTTTTGGTTTTTTGGAGTTTTTTTTAGGTAGCCAATTATCTTAATGCTAAATTAAATTTGGTTCCAGCTCTGTGATTGTTGTTGACTGTTATAATCCATTTTCTGTTCTGCTCCCATCACTGTTAAACTAACACAAAGTCACCGGCTTAGCTGTAACAATGCTTGAGTGAGTATTATTTGTTCTACTTTTCTTTCCCGCTGTGGCGTTTCGATGCTTTGTGACCTAAGAGTTTATACAAATGTTTGAATGCGTAGGCGCTTATGGGAACTCGTGATATGCTTATAACATGTCATGTAGGATAATTTCAAATCAATCCCTCTGAGTGATCTCTTCTGAATCATTGTTGAAGCCATTGTGGAAGTGCCACCACCTGCTGCAGACTAATCAAATGTTCTGCTTGAAATACCCCATGGTAGTTTTAACTCTTTTCTTTTGACGGAAGATAAAAATCAGCTTGATTTCAGTGTGTTACATTTTAATGATTCCTTTGCGTAGTTGTACCACAAACATGAAAAATATACACGCCTCTAACAACATGTAATGTGCTCAATACTGTTGGTTGGTGCAAATAAACTCTAACCAGTCCTTTGTTTTTCTCTCTGTTGTGTGTTTATTTTCTAGGATGGTTACTCCCAGCATCATTTTGTGGGTTCTGCCTCAACAATAGAGAGAGACAGACAGAGGCCCTACTCTTCTTCACGAACTCCCTCCGTTTCTCCTGTCAGGACGTCCCCAAATAACCGCTCTGGTGAGGAGAACATGCTGCATGCATGCATACGTACAGCATCACATTCCAGTTTGTTTAAATTAAGAGTTTGGTTTGGTCCATAATCAATTTCAGATGAACTTTCACGCCAGCCTGAAATAAGCATACGATCCACAGAAACAAATTCTTGTCCGACTTGAACCAAACATTCTTGGTGTCATTGTCCATTAGGAAGGACTTGTTTGTGTCTCAGGTGTAGCGTCATGGCTGATGTCCTGACATTGTTGCTTCAACATTTCCACCTAATGTTCTTTACCTGTTATGCTACTGATGTTGTGAAGTGTACCAGTCCATTCTGTAACTACAAATCCCCACAAAATAATGCTGCCGTTCCCACGCTCCATAGTTAGGATGGTCTTCTCAGACATTTTTTTCTCCAATTGTAATGACAGTCGTCACTTCACTTCAATTTCAGTTATGTGAGAACACAGGGCTTATCATCAAAATTAAAGAACTTAGTCGTTGAGTGAAATTGCAGTTGTATTGTTGTTTTTTTTATGTTTCTGGAAGATTAGTTTCTTATTCCATTCTGTAAGATGACTCTCTTACAAGCGTCAGCCAGCATCTTCACAAGGCTTCTGGCTTCTCCATGATGTCATTTGAAAAAACCCACAAAACAAAATCAAATCGGTTCTTCTTAATTTAACTCAAATCTAAATCTTATGCAGTCCTGACATTGTCATCTGGGCTTTTCAAAATTGTTGCAATCGATAGCAAATGTATTTTATATGAACTTCTGAAGAAAATAATAGGATGGAATAGAATAGAGTGATTTTTTTTTTCATGTTTCACAATGGGACAACTTATGTGCAATCAGAGCAGTAAACGAAGGTTGGAGTATGCGCAATACAAAAACAGAATTAAAAAATGGCATACTGTACAATAAGGACAAAATTTCAAAATAACTAAAAGATGGTGTACTCCACTATAAAAGAATGTTCGACTGAGTGGGTTAATCTAAAAATGTTCAGAATATAATGTGTATTTGAGCATTAAAAAGACATAATGAAATAATATTTCATTACTACGGCATTTAGAAAATAGTAATATTTGTGCACATTCTAAACCAGAACAGTTTAAACTTTCAATCAACAGAGCTAAGAACGTGAAACATGGTTCCATACCGTGCATGTAAATATCACGTTCAGACCGTATCTGTGTCACATCTAAATTTATTTACATTTGTGATTTTCTTTCTATATAAAAATAAAATTTAAAAAAAATGCAAATATGTAAAAGCTGACATGCAGACACATTGATTAGCCAGTAGCATCAACATTCACCAGTCCATCAGTTTTATACCAAGACTAAGTAGCTCCTGGCATCAGTGCTTGCCATCTATTGGCTGTCATGCTATGAACTATGATTATCATTAGCCTTTAGCCTGAGCCCACTGGCCTTCATGCTTTGCAAGAGTGCATTAGCATTAGCTGTTAGCATTGGTGGTGGAAGAGCCTTTAGGTGTTCTTTCTCCACACCGGGCTTAGCAAGCTGATGAGGCAGAAAAGTACTTTTCCTTCCTCCCGGCTTAGAGAGGTCTTCAAGGACCCTGCTGAGAGACAGAGAGAGAGAGAAAGAGACAGAAGAAGTGAGGGACAGAATAAGTGTGTGTGTTGTGTGTGTTGTGTGCAAGCATTAGGAAACAGAGACGGAGGAAGGGATGCGATAAACAGAGGGGGAGATAAAAAGAAGAAAAACAACCAACACGGAGACGAGAAGAATTGAGGATTGAGGGATGGTGCAGGGAGGAGGCTGTGAAGGCTCTGGATTTGACTTTGGCAAGCGACATTGGGAGTCGTTTTGTGTTTATGATACCATGGAGTTGAGGGAGTAAAACTCTAAATCACTGGATGCGACTCTTCATCCTCCTTCCTCTGCTTTGTTCGCACCCCGTCTCCCACTCCCCTCTCAGGCTTTTAACTCGTCGTCTCACTTTCTCCTCTTGTCCTTCTCCACCTGCACCTGTTCGCAGCAATATCCTCGCCTCTTGCTTCTAATCTCTTACTCCTTCTCGACCACACACTCGCCAAGGCACACACACACACACACAAACCCACATACATTAGTATCTCCTCACTGCATATGCTCCAGACTGCAATCCGAGTCCTCAGAGATGGATCAAAGCAAACGGGTGTAATGAAGGCATGCAGGCGCATTGGGAAAGGAGGAATGAAAGAGTTGATGTGAGAAGAGAATGATAAAGCCGTGAAAGAGGAGCCGAGTTAAGGGGCTGAAAGAGAGAGAGGACAGTGAGGAATACAGAGGGAGAGACCTATGCCTCCCTCATGGCCACCACAGGGTACCAGAATGTTTTACCCTCATCCAGTCAGACTGAAGGCCATGACAACCAGCCACTACTGGCCAACCTCACTGTAACCAGTGATAACCTTTTCCTTGTGGGAAACCGGCAGGATTAATATTTAAACTTTTGAAGTCAGACAGAAATGATAGAACTAGTATAAATACCAAGATGTCTTGCAGCATAAAAAGCTTTGGGCGGAAAATAATCCAAAATACACAATACGCATGCATGTATTTTTTCAATATCTAAAACAAGAATACTAAAAAAAAACATCAAGTAATATGAACTGTTAAAAATGAACTCTAGACTCCTGATTCCAGACAAATGTACCAACTCTAGCGATACCAGCTATCTGCTCCAATGGCAGTCAAATTCAAGCATGTTCATTAGATTAAATAACTACAGAAACTTAGATGTTAAACACCCTTTTCAGTAAGCCAACATTCCTGTACTTAAAAAATAAAAAGTACATTATTAGTCTGATGTAATATATTAATCTTAAATCATCGTAGCCTATAGAAAAAAGACTTGAAAATATAAAGTCTTTGTGATTAATGTTTCACTTACTGAAATAAATGGACCTTTTCAACAATATTTAACTGTCTTTTGATGTGTGATACACAGTATATATATATACATATATATATTTACAGATAGGTGTAAATATTTTCTACAACTATTTCTAAAACCCACATCGTAGGAATGATGGTTAAAAAAAGAAAATGAAATATATGGATTTACTTTTACAGTTATAATGTGTGAAGAAATGACAGCATAAATTACTCTTTATATTGATATTGGATTGAAATCCAGTAAAAATAAGGTTAAACACCACTATTGGAACTGACTAACAGATATTGAAAAGGACGTATTGATTGATGCCTTCACGTCAGTGAAAATTTCAGTAGCTGGATTCCTTGTGTGTTTCATTGCTTTGAATGTATTTTATCTGTGGCAGGGTTTGGGCCCCGTTTGTGGCCTGTCAAGATAATGTTCAAGGCCTCCTTATGTGATAATTTGGTGTTGCATAATTCAGGACTTGACCCGGCTGTTGGCAAGCCTGCTTCCTTGATCAATATCTCGACACTTTCAGATTTGTGCAATTTACAAGAGCTTTGCACACACAAAGAACACAAGGATATTGAATATGTTACGCAGACTGAGGTATTGCACACCAGATGCAAAATTTGATATTCCAATAACATGCCCCATAAGCGTGCGCCTGAATTCCCAGACGTTCCTTAACGCGCTGGAGGTGACCCTTTCTGCTGACAAGCTAAATGATGAATAATGAGCGTGCACCTTGAAAGACCAAGAGAAGACACACACACACACACACACACACACGCACGCGTGCAAACACAAGCAGGCGAAATGCAAAGGCTTCTGCTGTTCTGGGTTTATTGCTCTCATTAATGTCTGCATCCGTTTGTGTGTGTGTGTGCGCGCGATTGTACGCATGCAGCAAGCGCTCCTGCCTCCCCCAGAGAGATGACGAGTCTGAAGGAACGCAAGATAGACTATGATTCCACGGCAACCAACGCTGGTTTCCATAGCAACAAAGGAGAGCATACATCCCGGAAAGACGGCATGGCAGGTGCGTGTGCACATGTAGAGAGAGAGAGAGACAAAGTAGAATTAAATTATTTTATTTTAATCGCCTGATTCATCTTTTTTATTCTATTTCCCCTTTCACCTATCAGTTATATTTCCTTTTTAACCTCCTTTTTTTACGTTTATATTTTTACTTATTTCGTCCTTCAATCTTGAACACACTTTGCTTCGTCCCTACACCTATAAATTAGTTTTCCCCTTGCCTTCTAACCAGCTGCTGCTATCACTAATACTCCCCTCTTCTCCATTTACTTTTTTTCCTCTTCTGTGATTACCATTCTCTGTAAGCCTCTTATGTTTCACCTTTAATTTGTTCTTCCAATATCTGTTATTCTGTTGGGTATTTTTTTGTATATAATGCCAGACTTTTAAATTAGCTGCCTGAAGTATTTTTGCCTTACTTGTTTGTAATTAGTTTATGCAACAGTTTTTTTTTTCTTTTTGCTTAAAAACACAAAGAGAAAGCATAAAGATATGAATGGTTAGCAGTGGTGATGATAGATATAATTTAACAAATGTGTGTGTGTGTGTTTTCTTTTGTCATCCATAATGTTCAAGTGTCCTGTGGGTCGTCCACGTTGTTCCGAAACTCTTACCTGACTGCCAGCGATGAAATCAAGCAAAACCAGGTGAGTTTATTGGCAAAAGTGCACAGTTTTATTTACATCCACATTTTTTCAGTCTTTGAGAAACACACGTATTTCATCACAGCTCTCTGAACCTGGCAAACGCTGTCATAATAAGGTGCTTATTAGGAAAGATTACAGCAGAATGGAGGAGGCACAGCAGATCAAAATAAAAAGGTGTCTCGCTGTGATAAGAGATGCCCTGGCAGAGTTTGCAACGGATGTTCACCGTCAGCTCAGGCGTTCTTAAACCACCGCAACCAGGAACAATACCTGACTGGCAATTAAAGCCGTTATCCCGTTTGATTGCACTAATTATTTGCCTTCGTTTAATGTCTCTCCTCGGTGAGGAGGGAGGGATAACAGAAAGCATCTCCGTCTTTGAATTGGGAGAATTAAAAGTAAAAGAAAATAAATAAATAAGATTGGGTTGGATCTCTTAAAATTCTAATTAAAGTTTGAGTTCGTTCAAATTTCACTGCTACCGGTTGAGCTGAAGAGAAAAAGCATAATGAGCTTTTGAAGCGGTTTGAAGGTGGGGGTTTTTTACGCAATACCGACACGCACAAACATAGCTTGCCCGTGTGAGAGCCAGTGTTGGATGTAAATTGCCCCATCTCTGCCTGCCTGTAATAGAGAATTCACAGCATGAGTTCTTGTCCCTCTCCTGCCTGCTTTTTTAAACCCTCTCTCCTTTGTTTTTTCTTTCCACCCGACCCCCTGCTTTCCATTTTGCTTTACTTCTCTCCTGGTTTCCACTTTGCTCCCAACTACTTCGACTCCCGCGACTCTGCACTTTACCCCACTTGCCACGTCCAAACCTCTCCGCCCCACCAGAGTCCAGCCCCGCCCTGCGTTGTGCCCCCCCAGCCCCAGCAGGACAGCCCGTCGGCGACCATGCTAAAAGACTACGACCTCTACCCCCCTGCCCCCTCCTTCCCCCAGCCACAGCCGCCGCAGCCTCCACCTCACAGCCAGAGTCGGAGCTTCGACGAGGCCTACTACGACGACCCGGGACCGCCGCCGCCCGCACCGCCGCAGCTGCAGCTGCAGGCGCAGGCCCAGCCTCAGGCCCAACCCCAGCCGCCTCCAAACGCCGCCGGACCACCGCGAGACCCCCGGGAGGACCTTCGAATGCACCTGGGCCTCAAGTCGACGGGCAACTACGTGGACTTCTACTCAGCCTCACGGCCGTACAGCGAACTGAACTACGAGACGAGCCACTACCCGGCTTCGCCCGATTCCTGGGTGTAGTTTGACCGTGACGATGGGAGGGAGGGGGCAAGAGACGGTCTGTGTGTGCTTGTGTGACAGGGAATTTTTTTTTTGCAGGTGATTATTAGCAGACTAAAACAAGGTTAATCTAAGTGGCAGTTTGGAAAAGGGGAAAAAAAGACGTTAAAATATGATAGGAAATTTGTGTTTTTAAAAAAATAGCTGTGAATGAATTCGACGGAGCAAGAAGGGAAATCAATGACAAAGAGAAACTGTGCATGTGCATGCCAACATTTTTTAAAATTCTTTTTTCTAGACCACCTTACCTTTTTTAAAGTTAGCTCCATTTCATACCAAACTGGAGTAAGTGGGAGTTGATATGAAGAAGTGCAGCGTGTATAAGAAGTAGGGGGGGGAAACGTGGGAGTGTATGTAAATGCCTTGAGTGGAGGGATCAAGAAATAATAGGGTGCTGATGAGGAAAGGCTCTCACTCTGTGGAAGCAGGAAGTGGTCTGACCTTCTATCGCCGTCTGCGATAAAGAGAGATGAGACAGAGATGGC
This sequence comes from Micropoecilia bifurca, assembly GCA_903067075.1. Lineage (NCBI taxonomy): Eukaryota > Metazoa > Chordata > Actinopteri > Cyprinodontiformes > Poeciliidae > Micropoecilia > Micropoecilia bifurca. The sequence goes on from CAEGAF010102063.1 coordinate 8,686, forward strand.
ATGAGCGTTTTCAAGGAGGTGAGGAAAAATAAAAGCACAGAGAAAGATGAAAGCACACCAGCCTCAAGGGAAGAAGTGGATGTTTACCATTTCACCAAAGTGACAAACGTAGCACTGCTTTTATTCAATACTTCTTTTTTTTGTTGCCAAGACCTTGCTGTGTGTAGAGTCTTTGGAATTTGTTTTCAAAGAATGTCATTTCCAAGAGACTGTAGGTCCTTTTTTTTATTTTACATTTGTTGTTTTTCTTTCTACTTTTTTATATTTACACTTTCGGACACATTCTTATTTCCTGCGTACGCTTAAAAATGGGATTTAATGTGTATATTACACATTTTGGATGGACTGCTCACAAAAATCCAGATTTTTATTTTCCCACTGACTGAAATGACAAGCAAATTAAAAACAAAAAAGAGGAAAAAAAAAGCGAAACATGAACACGGCAATCAGGAACGACGGGCTAGCTGTGAGTGGACAAATAATTTTTTTTTTTATTTCCTCATTTTATCCCGGGCCTGAGAGGAATCCCTGCGATGTTTGTGATTTTGCTCACTCCATCAATTGCAATTTCTCAAGTGGACATAATCAAACGTCAAGAGCATCTTAAAGGCTGCAAGAGCATGGAACTGGCAGAGCAGCACTCGGAGTCCCAATCAAGAAAAGTGCTTTTTTTGTTCACTGCCAAAAGAGTATATAGATGTATGTTTAAAGCACACTCTTATGTCTTTGGAAAGGACTGCTGTTTGACTTTGGGCGGGGCGGGTTAATACTTTCGACAGTGTTAAAATTCAGTAATTCCTTTGGCACCAAAACTCGTCCGTTTGGCCAAATCCACCTGTTCATGTCAGTGTACAGTAGAAGTAAAGAAAAGGAGACACATCACATTGTGCCAAACTTTGACAGCTCAAGGTCCTAGAAGACTTCACGGGGAGTTTTGTTGAGGTTTACAGACATTAACTCGGTGGCCGTCTCTTCTGTTTGTAACTTTGATTTTCTTGTGCTTTAATCAGGTGAAAGCCGTACTTATTGCTGGGGGATTTGTGGGCACCTTCTCCCTCCCGTAGTTGTACAGATCTGCCTCTCCGTTCCGGCCGAGCATGTGTGGGCGTGCGTTTGGGACACGTGTGTGTTTACGTATACGTGCATGTGTGTGACTAAGAATGCGTGGCCCCCCGTTGAGTGTGCTCATGTGAACCGTGAGCGAGTGTATCTATGCATGCATGTGTGTAGTAGTGTGCGTATGCCTCCGTTTGGGGGGGTGTATGTGTGTGAGCGTTCCTGTGAAAAAAAGATCAATGTCCAAAACAAGGCATTCCTACTGACAGTTTGTCCAGTTTTACAGCATAAAAGTAAAGGTACAAAAAAAAAGGAAATAATATCACTAGAATGATTGTTGAGACAGCAGACAAATCTATAAATACATGAACATAAATATAAATATATAATTATATAGATATATAATTTTTATGTGCTGATGTCGATGTCACTAATTGCAACAAATGTTCGCCGGAAAAAAATAATGTGTAAAACAGGACTCTTGTTCACTTGATTCAAACCGTAAAAATGCTAAGTCCCCCCCACACACACAACCCCACCGTACACACACACACACACACACACAGACACACACACACACACACACACACACACACACACACACACACACACACGCACCTCTACAGTCTAATTGAGACAAAACAGAAGTTCCACCTGAAGATGCGCTGGCTCGAGTTGTGTGTTATCGTGTGTCCATGCTTCTTAGATGATCCTGCTGAGTGAGGACCGTACTTGAAACAGAAGGGGGGAAAAAAAGAAATAAAAGACTCTTTTCAAAAACTGTAGTCTCTGTTTCTCTCAATCTCTACAACAAATTTCCTTTTCACAGAGTTGTCTTCCTTTTTTCCCTTACATTATTCAAGGTAGGAACTGTTTTCCCACACGCTTGATTTTCTCAGAACTCACAAGTCAATGAGTGGTGTTGACTGATCTAAAATGCTTTGATGTGCTTTATAACCCACACTTTTTGCGTCTCTCTTGGGATTCAAGTGTGTTAAAAGATCTAACAGACTTAAAAAATAAATAAAATATTGAAACTTTTTCCCACACTAGCTTCATTTATGTGCAATCCTTTAAAAAAATTGTCAGTTTCTCAAAATGCTGAGAAGTCATTTACTGTGCCAAAGAGCAAGACTGTTTAAAGAGGTAGATCTGTGATACAATTATTAGGCTCTACTGGGAAAATGTTACAACTCAAAGTGACTCAAACTAGTCATTTAAAGGACTTATGAGCGGCTCTTTTTGCCAAAGGCCTTCAAAAGTTATTTTGATCCTAGCACAGTGTCCACTTCAAGACAGAAGAACACCAAACTAAATTTCCGATCTCTAAACATCTTTGTCCAGTCATGTTGGAAAACACCCATGCTTTCAGGGAATGATTTGTAGTTGTGTACATCTTTCTTTCAAGTGTTTTATTGACAGACCAGGGGGGACGTGGACGTGCCTTTTGCTATTAGGCTGTGGCAGATTTTGTGAATAACCAAACAGTGACATTATATTTAGTCTTGATTCTGCATTCCCTATGTTTACACATCTTATTTTTTTTTCTCACTGGTGAAATTCATATCAATCCAAGTTTCAGAAACTTCAGGACTGTCTGATAAAAGGTCAGAACTTATGTTCAGGATGCTGCATAAAGAATTAGATGTGCATAAGCATGAATGAACTTTAAAACTATTCTAACATGGAGTCCATCATACTAGCTTTTACACAAGCAGGCAATTTGTTAGCATTGTCTTTGTGAAACAGCAGTGCTGACATTAATATAATTTTTCCTACAAAAAAAAAAATCCTAGGGGCTTAAATGACATATTGTATTAGAAGGCTTTGTATAATAGGCATGTTAACACTCCTGCTCATCATGATGCCTTTCAGATACCCTATAGTTAATGTACTTACGCAGCGCAGACATGATAGGCACGACACGCAATTTTAGATTTTCTTTGAAGCAACCCCAATTGACAGAAGTGGGATGCAGTTAGAGCAGTCTTCATAACAGATGCACAAAGATGCAAAGGCTTTTACACACACACCAGTCATTTTCACAGTATTGTCTGGAATAGGTTTAAAGATTCAGTAATGGAAATTCTCATTTTCCCAATCATGTTCATTTTTTATTTATTTATTTTGCTTTGCCCATATAGGTTGGGTTCCATTTATCCAGATATCCATTTGGATCGAGTTGAATTTCAAGCAAATAAAACGAATGGATTTGTACTGAAGACAGTCACATTTGTTACAATCCATTGGTATTCATGTCTGCCCCTCCTCCTTTTCTCGCCTTCCTTTCTTTGAGGCCGTCTAGCTTGGCCTGTGAATTGCGGTGTTGGGTAAAAAGTCCATTGCGTTGATTATTAGCCTTTACAATAGAGGCACGGCTTCTCTGCCTGAATGTAGTCCCACAGTGAAAGGCTGGCATAACTTAATGTGGCGTGAAAATAGCTCTTCAATTTTCCTGTGCACAGCCTTTCTAGAAACTGCTCTGTTTCACCCTGCGGATGCCTCCGGCCTTCTCTGTTTCATTCTGTCTTTGCCAGTGTTCCCTCTCGACTCTCATTGCACCCGTGCCCATTAAGTCATGGCAAAACTCCAGCTATGTGGCTGCTGGTGTGTGCGTGTGTCTACCCATGCACGTTCATGCAACTGCGTGTCAGCAAAGACACGTGACAGCAAAGTCGGAGAGGATTGGATTGAAGGGGGAGGTCAGACAAAGTGAGATGTAAGGGGAAAAGGAGAAGATAGAGTGGCGGGGTGTGGGGGGCTGTAATTTATACGATGAAAGTTTTTGTGAGAAATTGTACTTACGGATATGTGAAGCAACCAGGTCTACGGTGTGTTATAGATAGAACTTTCCATTTCCCAGCTCTTTTAGTCTGAGCTCAAGAGATGTTTAAATGTCAGGTCTAGTAGTCAAAAGACTTTTTGAAAATAAGTACCAAGTATCCTTGAAGTTTTTTTTTTCCTAAACAAAGCCTTTTAGAGGTATTTTATTCCTTTAGAGTGACACAGTAGTGCTACATAACTGTGAAGTTGACTGAAAATGTCAAATGGTTTATATATCCATTTTTCTATACCTGCTTGTCCAGGCAGGGTGACGAGGGTAGCTGGTGCCCATCCCCAGTGGTCATTGGCCAAGAAAAGGGGTACGCACTACACAGGTCACCTGTCCTTCATACCTTGTCTCCAATTTTTTTCTCATCCCTAAGAAAAAATTGGAGACGTCTATTAAACTAAAAATAATGTGTTTGGACTGTGGGAGGAAGGAGGAGTACATGGAGAAAATCCTGTCCGTCACCAAAACAAACCAGAAGTGGCTTAGAGTCGATCCTTAATGCAGCAACACCTCCGGCTCTACTACAACCCTCTGCAGCTCCTACAGCACACCTCACCGCTCCCTCACAGGTCCTGGATCTCTCTGACATTATTATCTTCCACTCCAGACCTTCTTTCTTATGCGATACCACATCGGCTCTCTCGTAACCCTACATTGTCTAAATCTACAAAAAACACATTGTTCTCTTTTCTGTACGTCTCCATCAGTGTCCTTTAAGTAAAAATTAGCATCTGTCTTAGTCTTTCTTGGCATGAAGCCACACTACTGCTCATAAACTTCTGATCTAAGCCTATAGCTTCCACCACTCTTTCCCACAGCTTCATTCATTTATTAGCTTTATTCCTCTGCAGTTGCTACAGTTCTGTACCTCTCTCCTGTTGTTAAAAATCAGCACCAGAACGCCTTTCCACCCTTTGCCACTCTACTACAACCCTAGACACTTTCATACCTCCATTAGGACCAACTGCCTTTCCCTTCTCCATCTTCTACCAAGACTTGCTTCACATCTCCCTTACTAATCTTAGCTGCTTCGTGACCCGCAACAGTCACCTCTTATAAGAGAGACTATATGTACCACCTTCTGTCAAATTTTAATCGGAGTTTGATGGATTAAAGGATATCAAACAGGACATACCCCCCCCCCCCCCCCCTCCTCCCTGTGACCGGATGCCCCCACCTGGTGACCGGATGTCCCACCTCGTGACCGGATGCCTCCCACCCTCCTATGGGAACCTTGTGACCTCCCGGACACCCTTCGTCAAATTTTAATTGGAGTTAGCAGTGAATAAATAAATATAATATATTCCAAACAAAGCAAATAAATAAATATATTTCCAAACAATATCTGACTACTGAACTTGGGAAGTGAAAGAGATGAGGCTTGATTCTTTTTGGGTGGAGATGGTGAATGCATTCAAAGATTTACAATTTTACTACTACAATTACATAAGTTAGACCCAAAGGAGTTTAGATGCTTTCTAATATCTTTTTTTTAATGGAGAGGTTTTCAGTTATTTAATGCATTCAATTACATAACCTCGTAATGCTACATCTAGTCTTAAGAGTTTAAGTAACTTTCTAGAAATCCTCTCTAAAGAGCTTGTACACTATACACTATTGATGAAATGAGTGGCTAAGTGCAAGGTTTGTGTTTGGATAGTAATGGTTTCCTTAGCGTTTGAAATTACCATACAGATCCACGGTGTCAAAGGAAAGCATGAAGGGTTATGACGTGAAACGAAGCAAGAAAAAATAAGCCAAATCTGTGATGACGGCAGAGCAACAGTGCGGCCAGAAAAACAAGCAAAAATGATAATTCTCCCAAATCCGCTTTTATTCAGATCACGTCTTCATTGCTTTCACTTTTCATTTGCCTTTCTGTCATAAAATGTGCTGTAACTGCTGGTGCAACCACAAAAAGACAACACACATTCATGAACCTTTTTCCACATCAAGATGCTTAAATTTTATTCTTACCAAGTTTTTTTTTTTTTTTTTTACTTACCTGAGCATAGTTGTCATGAAAAACTTTTGGATCACAGCTTTTGAATAAACAGCTAAGAAAAACACTCCACACCTCCAAATATTTCACGCGTAGCCGAGTTAAAAACTGTAGACATGTCTGACAGATCTTTTTATGCTGTTTGAAATTTATCCTTTTTAATGACATTGAACAAAATTGCCCCTGACTGGCTAATATTGGTGGATTAGGCAACTCCTGTCAGACTGTTAATTGATGTTGGACACCATCATGCAGGAATATGCAGGAACACAGCCTGTCTGTAAGACTGAACACTTATCATCGGGTAATGTGATCTACATGATTAATGTTTCGAAATGAAACTGTGTCAAATTCCAGTCCTCGAGGGTTGGCGTCATATGACTTTATCATGTGTCCAAAATGCTAAATAAAATCAAATGACTAAGTTACGTTCTCTTTAAGTCAAGTTTGACTGAGTCCTGCTAACGCCCTAATTATGTGATTCAGGTGTGTTGATAGGGAGATGCATCCAAACGTTGTAGGACATTGGCACTGGAGGACTGGAGTTTGACTCCTGTGGAGATCAAAGCATAACCATGTGTTAAAATGGCCTCGTTAAAAAAGAATAGGCAAGAAATTCAATCTGTTCAAAGCTGGTAGAGATATGCCTCATGCAGTTGAACTTACCTGTGCTGGCTGGATCTTAAAAGTGACGACTCTACGTAGCTAAATAGGGGAAAAAATTACAAGCTTTCTCTTTTTTTAACATCGTCCATCCATTTTGCTATTTTTCTCTAATTTGTGCTGCTGCAGTGGAATATTTATTAATCGAGTGACTTGCAAACCAAATTTCTTGATCTGGATTTTTTAATTATTATTATTACTATTTTAGCAGAAGAGTCACAGTAATTGCAACTGAAACATCAATGCACGGCGCATCTTTTGGAGATTCATTTGGAAAACATTTTCAAACCATGTATCGTTTTTCCAAACCATGTCCAGATTTGTGTTCACGAATCAGGTAGCATCCCAATTAAAAAAAATTTTTTATGACTGTTATGGTGACTGGATAAACCTGGCTATGAAAACTGTTGATGTTAGTGTAAGTCATAGCTTTATGGCAACACTCCACTAATAACTCCAACAAAAACACATAGATGAATATTTTTGCTCAGTCACATTTGCAGTTGGACAAGGGCAATCTGAGGTGAAAATGACAACCAAACGGGATATTTCCTTGACAAGTGAGGAGAGTTTTTCTAACTCTCCTCACTTTTACCCTTTTTAAAATGACAGTGATTGATATGGACACATGTAACTAAGTGCAAGCCCATGCACACACAAGGAACACACACACACAGAGACTACCCACCATAAGGCACCCTGTCAGGTATTGAATAGCCAATGCTGACTGCAGAGCAGAGGAAAAGCCTTGGTTATTCATGTGTGATAGTGCTGCTGCAGAAGCCCCAGCTGGCCCCCACAGACCTACGGCAGTACATGTGTGTGTGGTGTGTGAAGCAAAACGAGAGCACAGCTATGTGTGCCAGAGATATAACCCTGTGTGTGTGTGTGTGTGTGTGTGTGCAAACGTGCATGCACATCTGTCAGTTTGAACAAATTCATTCACCTGTGACGTCCTCATTCTGTCTCTGTAAGCCGTCACTGAGAGTGCTCCTCTCATAGGGCAAGGCCTCACACACATGCACCCACACACACACAGAAACAGGGAAAGAGGGAGTCATATCAGCCATGGGCAGGTGTTGAGATCACTGACTTCTGAAGAGGATTTCACCTATGGCTGTTTGAACCTGTGCCATCTATTTTCACGCAATGGTAATGAACGCTCTTCCCTTGCTCTCCTAATGTGTGTATGAGTGTGTAAGTTATAAAGAAGGGGGGGTAAAAAAAAAAAAAAAAGACGTGGAAGAGAAAATAGGGTGGATGGAAAATCACAAAAAACAGGGAAGAAAAGTGAGCTGGATCCGAGGCTCTGATATTTGTCCTTTTCCCTGCGAGTTGTGCAGGTTGTGTCGGTGACTCGTCTGGTTTTTTTGCTGGAAAATGGCAAACTAAGCTTCATCTGAGTGACGGGTGATGAAGAATCTGCAGGACCAAAGACTCCTACACGTGCGACCCTGACAAAGTGAAGTTACGTTCTTCCATCTAGTGGCCATACTGACGCATTTGTGAATTGTGCACGAAGTAGCAGCGGGATAGTAACATACTTGAGAATATATGAGTGAAAGACACTTAGGATTTCCAGTTGTACCTACAAATCCACAGATGTGCCGCAAATCGACCCTACGGGGCTTTTCTTCAGACTTTGTAGTACTCAAATACAGAAGTGTGTAATGCATTTTATCTTGGATGATATATATTAACAACTTATAAATCCAGAGTTAGGTGTTTCCTTTTGCAAAAATATTGACAAAGACCAACTGTCTGCAACTTTTACAATCAAGAGAGCCCTATTTTTTTCCCCCTCAGTCCAATTAAATCAAACTTGTATAGATGCACAAATGTTATGTGTCATCTGTTTATAATATGTAGGCATTGGATATTAGGAGCTGTTGTGTGGAAAATCCAAAGAGCCAAGGATTCAGACCTCTGGTAAAGGTAAGCTAACTCTCGTGCGCTTAATGTCTTCTCATGATACATTTTTAAAAATTACAAAACCCTTTCAAACGTTCTCTCTTTGAAAGCATTCTCTGTGGCGCAAACAAGATCTAACCTTGATCGCCGTGTCTTGCTGAGTTAGAGGATTATGGTTAAATTCATCCTGACCTCAGACTGAACTCTTGGTCCATTTGATTGACCGTCAACACCTTCCTCAGAGACTCGCCCCGGCAACAGATTCTACTCCACTGCAGATGCAAATTAGTGCGGACCGCTTCTCCACTGCCAAGTCTCCTCATCATGTGTGTTTGCTGTTACTTACATCTAGTGCAAAATAAAGTATTGTCCAATTTTAGCTATTTCCCCCCCTTGTGTATTTCAATGGGTAATTCATATTTTGTGTGCGTGTTGAATGTCATGCACTCATGGCCTGGGTGGAGCATGCAGCTGCCTCTTCATGCAACAATTATGTCATTATAGAGCTGCTAACTGGCCTGCCTGCAGCACTGTGAAAACACCCATACACACACACACACACACACACTCATCATGACCAAACATGCAAGAATGTAAATGTATGCACGTATTGCACCCGGCGTTCTTCCCGACTTATTTCGCCGATTTAAATATTTTAATTGTGCTAAATGTCCTCTTCCACAGGTATCCATGTATGGAATCGGGCACAAATGCATAACTTGAAACTTTTATCCTTAGGCTCGTTAAAACCTTTTTCAGTCTCATCCTAATTAACTGCTAAGCTATCTCCGCCTGCAGATTTTAGTTCACACTCTTGTGACAGCCAGTTAATGAACAACTGTGGTGTAGTGGTGTGGAAAACAAAGTATGCGGTCATGAGGTCACCCCCAGTCTCTCTGTCACACACAGATACAGAACTATTTTTTTGGCGGGTGAGGTGGAGGGGGGCCTCGGATTTACTGCTCTTCCCGCTGTTACTTTGGCATGTCGACGGGTTGGGTGGGAGATGGAAATAGGCTGCTTCATTAGGGGAGATCACTCCATAAGAAATGCTTCTTTCTTGTGTAGGCAGAGAGATGATCTTGAATTCATTTCTGCTTCTAGTGACATCTGAGCCTGTGGGTTAAGAATTTTTTTTCTCCCTTGGTGTTAAATATGGAGACATGCCTGTTGAACGGTTTTCGTACTTATTGTCACGAAGCCATCGGTTTTCTCATTATCAGTTGGTTGCTCTGGAGGGAATTCGTTCGGTTCAATTTCTAAAATTAATATTGTGAATTTTAGCAATGCTCATAGATTCTGTAAACCTTTTCAAAAGGTTTTATGAAAAGGAAGATATCTGCCTTGAGATTCTATGCATTCCTAATAAAAATAAATAAATCCAAAAACTAAGGCACATGTGAAAAAATATAATTAAAAACCAAGAAAATTCAATATTTAATTATATTTTTTTGTCTAAATTGCAATATAGGCTTGAATCTGGAGTCGAGCCTTTGCATTGAACTTCTTCAATGCATTGAACCTCTTCAATGCAAAGGTTCAATTAATATTGAACCTTGAATTCGATTTTGAGAAATTGTGAGTAACCAACACAAAGTAAGGAATTATACTGAATTGGAAGAAAATGTTATTTTTTTCAATGTAAAAAAAAAATCTTTAACGTGTGGCATGTATATGTGCCACTACTCCTTTACAATTCAATCCTAAAATAAAATCCAGTATAAATGGCCCATATGCTTATATAGTACTTTGTCTTGTCCACAGATTAATCATTGTCACACACAAACACACACACACACACACACACACACACTCATACAGTACTATTGGTAAGCTACTACTTCCAGGACTCTGACCACCACCAGCAGGCGAGGTGGGTGAAGTGTCTTGCCAAAGGACACATCAACAGACAGGTGTTCGAAGCCATCGTTTACAGGCAGAACTCCTCTCTGTCACCACAATACAGTAAGTGCAAGGATCGTTGTAAAGTAATTTAAAACAGGGCCAAGTTATAAAATGGTAACCTAAGCTACTACTCAGTACAACTTGCAATCTACTAACATACAATCATCCACATAAGCTGAGAAAGATCAGAAACAATCATGTTATCACTAGAGGTCATGCAGAAATTGGTTAAAGTCTGGGATTATGGAGAAAAACTACATCACTCTAAATCTGAGAAGATGGTATTGATATGTTCTAAAAGGACTGTAAGCATTGGCTTATAAATTTTATGCTTAATTTACTTTTATATAAATTTGAAGAATGCACCATTTTCTCCTCTCACCTCATAATAATTCATGCATAATGATTTGTGTTAGTCCCAGTAAAAATGTAACATAAGAAAATGACACTGGTGTGAATATGTTTTCAAAGCTATGTAGGATAGTAATGAAGTAGAAAATAATAACAATACTAAATAGGATTACTAAAATTCAATTTTTTCAGAGATTGTACAGCATAAAGTCAATCTGAAACAAAGTAGATTTTGGTTTTCCGTTGTGCTATTTCATGTAACCTATATAGAACTTGCCAAAACTAATCAAATGTTGCTAAAGATAATCTGACATAATACTTGTTAAGTTTTTAACAATGGTGGAGAAAGTACTCAAAAAATGTACTCAAGTAAAGTAAAACTACCACATTAACATTTGTTCGCAAGTAAAAAAGTGCTGGCTTTTAAAAATACTCAAGCATTAAAAGTACTTGCTGAATGCATTACCTAGTGGCTAATACAATATCATTAATTGGATTTAATTTTAATACCTCAGTAATGTGCCATTTTAATGAACAATGCCACAGATAAAGCATATTTTTATTATGTTTACTCTAACATAGTTCAGACTTAGATATGTGATTCTATGCATCATAATTTCAGGGATGAAAACATCTTGTCTCCCGTCCTAACATAATATGAGCTTCACTTTTTTTGCCACTAGTGGCATTTATTTTCAAAGAAATCCAACAGAAAGGAGATGGAAAGAAGGTGGGTGGGGCAGGACATGCAACCGAGGAGCCACATAGCAGAGTTGTAGTCAAGACCAAGTGAAGACCAGCACCCTGCGCTACGTGACACAAAAAAATTAACTTTTACCTATCAAAATTGCTTTTCAAATTGATCTGAAAGATCCACATTACAATAAAAAAAAACTAGATATTAAATACTTGGAGCTGAAATAAATTTAATCAGTAAAGATTAGTCCAGAAGAATCGGATCGTTCCTGAATGACATATTACTTTATTGCACTTTGGTCACAGCGTTGTCCCATATTTTTCAACATCTCAGTCAACACATCCGCGCAATAATTCAATGCATGAGTGGCAAGTTTTTTTCTTCGCAGATGCAAGTGACAGATGTGTCACTGTACAGCTAGCTTAGCTAGCATCACGTCCGCAGATCTCACCTTTCTTAAACTTTCCTTCCAAGTGACGCTAAAAGTTGGACGAAGTCCCCACCGTCTGTGAAAGCGAAACGCTGCTGATTTTACATGTCGCCATGTGACATGTAAAATCATATGATTTATGCAGCGCTATTATATAACTGACAATTAAAAAACATCTTCTCCCGCTCAGAGCAAACCACTGCGCATGGGTGACAGACACGCAAGTCACGTTATTGCTCGGATTTTACGGAGCCACCTCAAGTCCCTGAACTTCACATTTTGATGGGAAAAAAAGAGCAATGCGACTTGTTTTGTAGAAATGTAGTGAAGTAGAAAGTACAGATACTTTCTGTAAAATATAGTGGAGTAAAAGGAGAAGCTATCAATTATTAAATCTACTTAAGTAAAGTACAGATACACGAGAATTGTACTTAAGTACAGTAATGAAGTACTTGTACTTTGTTACTTCCCACCCACCTGATGATCGGCCAGAGGTTAACAGGCCAGAAGCAGGGTACACCCTGAACAGATCTTGAGCCAATCGTAGATAAATATGAATATATCTCACAATTCTAAACTTCTTAATCGGATTAAAGGCTTAACATAATATGTTTTACTAGTAAAATCCGATACTTGTACATTTTGAACACAACAGATCAGTGGTCAGGGGAAGCAGAGGCTCAGCTGTCATCATGGAACAATAATATAATAAGATCATTTATTTTGCTACTTTTACCTTGTGTTTACATAGGTAAACAATGACATGCAGGAGATCTTGTGATTTTGATTTAAGTCAGTGCCTCACCAGCCGATGTCCTGCTACTCTTAATGTCTCTCTGGTCCAACACACTTTAATCCAATAACTTAATCAACGCCTAAGTATGGGCAAGTTCTCCAGAGTCCTGCTAACAACCTCATTATTTGACTCAGGTGTGTTGAAGTAGAGATACATCTAAAAGTTGCAGGAGACCGGCCCTCGAGGTCTGGAGTTGCCCACCCCTGTTCTAGCTCCACCTGAAGTGAGCGGAATCTTTGCCTGTAGGTTTCACTGTTAATGTCATACTTCTGCAAAACAGCTAGTTTAACTAATGCATAGACAAATCAACATCCATGTGTACAAAGGCACTTCTGGCTTTGCCTGTTAGCAATCGTGTTAAATGAAAAGCCCAGTCAGTTCTTGGCCAGAAGCTATTCTTTCAAAAGTAATGAGAAAATGTTCAATGTCATCTTCTTCACTCAATTTTTGCAATTTACGTGCACGAGAAAAAGATGACTGTGCATAAAAGTCACCTGATTGACTGTGCTGAGGTGAAGCTACTCCAGGGTCTAGTGGTTGTGAAGGCCGCACTGGTGATGTTGTCTGAAGAGCACAGGGCGTGGTCTGGGACTGGCTCTCCCTTTTAACAATCTGAACTGTTGGTGTAGCTCCTCAAATTTCTGCTGTTGCTTAAAAGTTTATCTGGTCCAGTGGTCATCTGATGTTCTATATGGGCTTGGAGAAGGTTAGCCAAGTCTGCTAGTGTTGGTTCACTCCCCTCCTCATCCAAGTCAAACACGCCACCAACCACTCCCTGTTCCTCCGCAGCCTCTCTTTCATCACTTTCAGAACTGGGTTCTCTTCTTGTTTGTCATCTTCCCCTTCAAGGCATTTTGGAAACCTTTCTCAGAAATTAAGCATCCCACTCCTGACACCAACTGAGGGACCAAACTCAAACGAAGACAAAAAATGTTGAAAAAAGTTTCAATTTAATTAAATCAAATCATTAACAAAGCATAAATATTTAAAACAAGAATACATCAAAAGATAAGTAACAAATTTGGATCCAAATTAACTGAGGTCAACTGAAATTTAACTGAACACAAACAAAACAAAGAACAAAAGGCTGCTTAAATAGGGGTGGAGTAACCTAAATCTACCACATGAGGGAGGCCTGAGCTAACAAAAGAACAAATAAATACAAAGTTAACTAAAGTATAAACAAATAAAGCAAAACTAACTTTAACTTAGCACAAACAATAAGTGAATATTTAAGTGACAAAATGAAATAATCAACTTGGGGTCTCCCCCCTTCAGTCTTTCAGAAAATGGTCAATGGTTCCTCCTCCAGCTGGTTCCTATCAGCTGCACACGATGTGGTGGTAGGAGCATCTACCACAAGCACCATCCAGATTCAGAACAGTGTTTAGGACAGGACTTTACAAGACAAAGTCAGTACAATGCCAGCAGCTGTACCGAAACCCAAGCCAAAACTGAAGCCGCTCATGAATGTCTCTCCCCGATCAATCAAGAAAGTCCACATACTCCATGGTGGACCCTGCAGCTTCTTCACTTCTGGGCTCAGATGTTGCATTATAGCCTCCACTATTTCAACTTCATCAGAGTCTTCCAAATCGTAAAATCTTTTAAGTTTCTTCATGGGTTCTGCAATTTCATTTAGTAATTCCTCTGTCTTCAAAAGATGTAACTTTTGATGGGAACTACCTGATTACCTTGAGACACAATTCCTAAAGTTCCTCAATAAACTCTAGACCCTCCATTGTACAAGTTTTAGAACAAGTTGCCAGTCTTTCCTCGGTGCTCGAATGAAAGATCTTGGGAAAGTTCAAGTACTTAAGACTGTTAAGTACTTGAACTTAACAGTTCATAGCTGACATATTTGCATTTGCATACATTTATGCATTTTATAAAATATGGTTTTCTTTTTTGCATATTGAAATATGTTTAATCTAGGTCATGCTAGTTTTGCTATAATAATGTTTTTATCGTGTTATAGTTTGTGAGAAAGTGTGGTGGGAATTTCCAACGCAGTAACATTATGGCTCCTTCTTGCAGGAACTTGTTTTTTGCCAGACACTGACCTTACCTCGATGCCCACTGTGTTTTACCAAATCTCTATTGTTACAGTTGGTTAATCAAACTGAGCTTTACATACACAGTTTTATACAAAATATGGTTCATTTATGTCCTTGCATTGTTCCAAAAGTTTATATAAACTAAAATATAAAAATGGCAACCAATAAATAAAAGGTCAGTATTTTATTTTCAGACCATTTTAATAACTTGCTTTACTTTTTTTTGAAAAGGATAAGGATGGTCATGTTTTATTTTATTTTTTTCACCTCACTTCCAATGGATGCAGGATTATTGTTTGCATCTTATTCCGAAGATTAGAATTTTGATTGGAGTCCCTTTTTTCATCACATTCTTTTATTTTCTTTATTTTATAACTCAGTTTTTCCGACATGAAGCGTGGTTCAGCTTTTATGCTCACTTCTGAGCCCTGCCAAGAGCTGGAACTGTTCAATCATATGGGAACTACAAACTTGTCTGCCACTTTTACCCATAATGCCCTGCAGTTAGTTGATTGCTTCTCTAAAAGATGAGTGCTGCCTTTAAAACTCCCCTTTTTCACCGAGCTCTTTTGATTCTTTGTTTTCAGACTCCTTTTCCTGACATGAAGCTTCATTCAGCTTTTAACTTCACTTCTGAGCTCCTGCCGACCGCCGGAACCAGGGGCGTCACCAGGAGTTTTAGGGCCTCCTGACAAAACATTGGGCATTTTATTCATGCTGCAGGACATAACTTTGATAAAAAATATATGTTTTCTCCCTATTTGTTAAAGCTTTGTCACCACACCGTGACAGTTTATGAGACAGATAATCATTGAAAACAATCAATCTCCTCCACCTCCTTCCTGAACAACTACAGAACCAGTAGGAGGGTCTTAGTGTTGTCATTCAACTTCATTCACTCACTGCTAAATATCCTAAGGTTGGAGAAACAACTTATAATTAAAGGGAAATCGCATTTATCTGTCGTCATTGGCAGCTATGCTAACATTCTTCTATAAAACATGCCTTGCTCATAACGCAGTGACCGACTCAAGTTCAAATTCATACAATTAACATTTGGGTTTAGAGTCCGCATCTTCTCGGCATCACACATGGGTAGCATCACGTCCGCAGCGCTTACCTTTCTTTAAGCTTTCCTTCCAAGTGACGCTAAAAGTTGGACGAAGTACCAACCGTCTGTGAAAGCGAAGCGCTGCTGATGTCACATGTCGACATATCATCTCCCACTCAGAGGAAGCCACTGCGCATGTCTGGAGCTCCGCGTGGGAGTCAAGGCGGAGGCGATGGGTGACAACACCCATCTAGGATTTTACGGCGCGACCTTAAGTCCCTCAACTTCACATTTAACAGAAAAACACAGCACTGCGATTTGAATGTGACGAGTAACGCGACAGTTTTGTAGAAATGTAATGAAGTAGAAACTACAGATACTTACTGTAAAATGTAGTGGAGTAAAAGTAGAAAATATTCATTATTAAATCTACTTAAGTAAAGTACAGATGCACGAAAATTGTACTTAAAGTACAGTACTTCCCACCACTGGTTTTTATCATTTTAATTTGAAACTAATTATGTTTTTTTTTTTTGTTGAGCCACAACTTTCAAATTAATACCAAGTTTACTCTGCCTGGAAAATGATTTTCGGAATGTTCCGCTAGGGATATTTAAATGGCACCTAATTTTCTGTAAAATAAATAAATGCATTTTAAAATAAAAAAGAAAAGAGAGGTTGTAATTGTGTTGTTGAAAACATTGTAGCTATCTCTTTATTCGGTTTTATTTTATTTTAATTTTGTATTTGTTTTTTTGTGCCTTTTTTAATCTAAAGTGAAAAAAATGTCTTAAGTCAGAAGGGCACCTTGTTTTTTTTTTTTTTTTTTTTTTACAAAGGCACGTACGGCTACACGTCACCGCGCTTTTGCACGGCGGTTCCGCGTGACGTCATCACGCATCATTTCTAAACAATGCTCAGGAAAAAGCCACGTTGACGATACAGACTGAAGAGTAGTGGACAGTTTCTGAGGCAGAAGAAAGCAGAGCTTTGCTTTGTTTGGACGGTTCGGTTCCTGCCGGCAGCAGACGGCACATCGGAGCAGGAATGTCGTCGCCCCCCAAGGAGAAGGTGGAAACCAAAGGCGGACATCTCCCTGCAGGTAAACTTGTAAACTTCCATGTCTGGTTGTGCTGCCTTTATTTTTTTTTCTTAATTATTACTTTTAAATGCTTCCCATAGACCCGAGGGCCCGTGTTTCTGCACAGCCTCCAACCAAGAATCACATGATTCCGGATATTACTCATGCAACCCGTTGTGCTGGCAGCTCTCAGCTCTTCACACATCCAGACTGCGCGCTGTAATGATCTGCCATATTCCTCTTGTTTTGCACATTTCCCTACTTCCTGATTGGCCTCAGATCTTGCAGGATCGCCCAGAGTTGGAGCCACAGCAGTGAGCGATCACTGGCGAAACGTTGAAAATCTTTTAAATTTGCGGGGTTGAGAAGATACGGATGGCTGCGAGGTAGACTGAGGGGAAAAACAACCCCAAAACGATAAAGCATACGTGGACAAGACCAGTGTGGCAGTGGGCCACAGCAGCTGCTGCAGCGCTGACCGATATCACAGTGAGATAAAGAATGGCCCTCGGACCCGACCTGTGCTCAGTAGGTGCCCCATAAAGGAAATCCAGGTCACAGTGTCTCGGTTATTCACAAACACGCAGATATTTTAATGTGTATCTGTTTACAAAAGGTAGCCTAGTGGTTAAGTTGAAGGGCGAGGTCAAGCTGTTGTGCATTTGCCAGAAATGTAGTGTCTTCTGTCGTTTTACTTATGGTCAACATATAGTTTTTAGATTATCCCACATTCTTAGGTTGCAAATTTAAGTGTAGAACTTTTCTAAAGTTGTATTTGATGGTAAAATGTTTCATCTAATAGATGGCTCCTAAAGAATGTTTACGATACCAGGATCATAGAGTTAAGATGCTTATGGGGTTTTAAAAGAAGACAATTCTAGTGAAATGTTTTACCCTTAAGCTAAAGTCTGTGAGAAGTTGCAACCTACAAAAAGAATTAACACTTAATTAAAAAAAGCCATAAAATATTAACTAAATGATCTCTTAATAGGTAGGTCTAATATTACATAATTAATTGTCACAGTCGCTTTATTCAGTGAAAGGATCACACTCCTCGCCGTAGAATAGTTTGAAAAAATTATTTCCATATTATATATCTAGACCCTGCATATCCAATCTTTTTTTTATTATTTTATTAGGTCCTGAAATCATAAACCATTTTAAACACTCGAAAATGTTACTTTTCGAGTGTTTTTTGAATTATTAAAGCTCCAACACAAAGTCAAAGAAATTACACAGTGAAATAATTTCCATTGTTGATGTTATTGGAACGTCTCGAAACTAAAATGTACAGAAGTTCGTTTTGCTTTCATTTACCAGTCACAGTTATGCCAGTGATTACTAATCACTAGTTAAGCAACATTGACACAACTAGCAGTTAAAGAATCACCAACAGTAACACAACTTACTGTTTAAAGTAAGAAAACAATCATATTTTTTGCTAATTCTCAAGATGCAAGTGATAGACTTAAAATGTAGGCTTTCAACTCAGTAAAATCATAAAAATACACAGTTGCGGTTTAAGAGGCTTGTAAAACAATAGAAAACACAAGTGGACGGCAGCGTTGAGAAACATCTAAATTCTATGCTTCAACCATGATTTATATTGATATCAATAAATGCAAGACGCACAATCATTCATAAACTCACTGTCAGTGTCTGCCTGATAAAACAAGCAGATTGCTTTATCACCTGACGTTGGCCCGTGCGGTTCATGGACATCGGATTGTATCCAGAATCTACGACAAATGTCAGACTTCAGTTTTGACAAAACCTATCAGTAGCAACGCATTTAGTATTATTCTGTATTAGATTCCGTCTTGTCGTGGTTAAGTATCGGGGTAATTTTTTTACATTTTTTTTTTGCATGTGTGTGTTTCAGTGAAAGCAGGGGGAATGAGGATAGTGCAGAAACATCAGCCGACTCCTGCACCAGAGCCGCCTCAGAAAGACGACGACGACGAGGAATACGTCAGCAGCAGGTAAGGCAGCTTTTGACAAAACCCGTCAGTAGAAATAGGTGGTTGATTTGATCGCATTCAAAGGCACCAACACTAACTTGAAACATTAATCACTGTTAAAAAAAAAAAAGAAAGGTTAGTAAATCAAAATGCAATCTGTGTTTAATGTTAATATTATATAGAGACACTCATAACGACAGCAAAAAAGATTAATAGGAACAATTTATTTTGCTCAGGACTTTTGGAGATGAAGTGAAAGTTCAAGTAAAAAGAGTAGGAGTGTAATTGGCGTCAGTGAGGACTGGAACTGGAATGGACTCACATCATTTTATTCCTCTCATTATTGTAAGAGCTACATATTCACAACATTAGAAGCAATTCACTTTAGAATTTAGAAGTTATTTTCTAACTAAAAAAACAACCTTAGATTATGTTTTTTTTTTCATCATAGAGGAAAGTTTTCAGGTTTGTCCATTAGAAGTCCTTAAAGTGACTTCTATCTTGCCCGATGGAAATGGAAAATACGCACAGGAATGGAAAAAAATAAAATCCAAAGAGATGTGAAAGAAAACAACAAAACAAGGACATTCAGAGTGCGCTATATAGTGGAACTATGAAGTAATGTATATATGTTCACAACTACCTTCTTATGAGATGCTAGTGAATGCATAACAGATTGAGATGTTCAAGCAAGGCGTAAATGTGGTGATTTGTAGGTTGGTAATCAAACACAGGGCCTATAATTGCTACCAAGCAATTTAGAAGCTTTCTCTTTTCTATAAGCCAGGCTGTACGCATTTCGCTCCAGAACTCTTTTTTTTTTTTTTTTTGCTATCTTGCTTGCTAATTTATTAAACAACATGATTACGGCATAATTACTGCATTAAAACGAGCGGCCTATTTAGCGGTGAC
>CAEGAF010102067.1:0-12156 GCA_903067075.1 Micropoecilia bifurca
GTCCAGAAATGTGCAGTACTAGGCACAGCCAAGATACTGCGCAGAACCCTCAAGCTCCCAGGCCTCTGGTAGAGGACATGAGCTCAGAGGATGAAAGAGAGAGACCACCCCCGGAGGGTGAGAAGGGATTTTTTTTTTTTATATCATTGATGTGCGATCAGGGAAGGCATCATGGAAAATAATACATAATAATAAAATCATTTATATTGCTATTTTCATCCTGTGGTTTGTATTATAAATTACGTATTTTTTACTTAGCTTAGCCTAGTGGTTCCCAAACTTTTTTTCCCGTGCCCCCCCAGTGGTTTCCAAACATTTTCTGGGTCCCACTTGTCCCTGCCCCTGGGGGGAGTCGCAACTTTTTTGGGAGCAAAATTAATGTGTAGCTGAACATAGACAACAACATCGGTAGAGTTGGGGTTAGGGTTAGGGTTGCCATGTTATAATCAAAACATGGCAGTTTTGATTATAATCAAAACTGCCATGTTGATTATAATATAGAGTAATTAACCCAGGGGGACGCTTAACTATGAATATTTCTTGTGCTATGTAGTTAGGATGGATTTGAATAGCATTCCGAATTTCAAGATGTTCCTCCAGAGTTGGAGCTGCTAGTGCTACTGTTAGTTGTAAGTTTTATGAATAGTAACGGCATGATTTTTATATAGAACTGCAAATTTGGGTCACCACTTTTAAGGTGTATGCAAGGGAAATATCCTGACTGTCTTAGCCCTCTAAGTTCAATGAGTGACATTTTGTAAATAATTCCAAAAACCAAATTTTTTGCGCATATGCCATGCCCACTTTAACCAATCATTACCATATTGATAGTTCGAGGGTTGCTTCCTGAAGATATCCACAAATATTCAGTCAATTTTTAGTACATCTAGGAAGTAATGTTATCAACTTATAGCACCCCCTAGTGTTTGATCAGGCTGAAAATGAAAAAAAAAAACTCTTTATTTGACCTTTGGCATAATTGTTATGAAAACAATTTTTTATATTTTTGAACTGTGAGAACTGTGGTTCCAATCGGGTCGCCTAGTACCAACAGTTGATTGGTACAACTGTTGTACCAATCAACAGTTAGCTGCTGATTGGTACACTGGCTGTAGAGGCGGGAAAGAGACCAGCCGTCTTCCAGATCTCTGGGTCAGAGGAGCACTTGACTTTCTCAATGTGCCATTTTAACATGTGATGTCAAAAACAATCCTGTCATCACACATCGAGCAGATAGATAAATATACATGTGACTTTTTCCATCCATCCATCCATTTTCTTGACATCCTTGTCCCTTAGTGGGGCCGGGAGGGTTGCTGGTGTCTATCTCCAGCTAACGTTCCGGGCGAGAGGCGAGGTTCACTCTGGACAGGTCGCCAGTCTGTCCTGTGTGTCTCTGTGTTGCCCTGCAGCAAACAACCATGCACACTTACACCTAGGGGCAATTTAGACAGATCAATTAACCTGACAGTCATGTTTTTGGACTGTGGGAGGAAACCGGAGTACCTGGAGAAAACCCACACATGCACAGGGAGAACATGCAAACTCCATGCAGAAAGGCCGGGGCCAGGAATCAAACCCAGAACCTTCTTGCTGCAAGACAACAGCTCTACCAACTGCGCCACTGTGCAGTCACTTTGTGCAGTGACTTTTCCCACAGTGAAAAAAAAATAGGCATACATTGACTGTGGTCCCACTAACTGCATATAAACAATAACATTAAATGATTGCACCAAGATTATGAGCTATTCGTCTACAGTACACTGAATGTATATAATGTCCCAACTTCCTAATCTGCATCAATTGTACATGAGCAAATATCTCAGGGTTTTGAAATTGATCTGTAGGATGAATTTGTGCTCTGTGCTACTCTGGAATTTGTTGAGGCGCTTATCAAGGTCAACTACACTCACATGCTCTCACACACTCTATTCTCATATTTTCACACAAAGGCCCTTGTAATTGTAACACATACAGAAACTCCTCAGACTCCCATCTCCAAGGAAATAGAAACTTAGTTGATGCAGAAGTGACGTAAGACGTCAGATGACCACTGGGTGCATTCTTTGAGTATAGTGAACGAATCTTCCCGTTTTTGATCAGATGCTGTATAGACTCGGTCATATCCACACCTGGTCTGTAAGGATAAGCGTCTCCTTTTTTAGCGCTAAAAAAAGAATAAAATAAGTAAAGTCTGATTGCTTTGTGTTGGCTGATTTTCTGCTCCGTGTGCTCACACATTTTTGGCCCATTGGTGTTGAAGTAGTTATTTTTCAACAGATTACAAGCACCACTTCAGCCAAAGATTTTAATAGTAAATATAAATAACATTTCTCCAATTAAAGCTATCAGAATTCAAAGAGTTCAAGAAGGTGTTTAAAATGTGAGGTAGAATATAAGGCACGCCGATTTCACAATAATGTTGAATCATTTCCTGTAGGCAGAACAAACAGTTCAACGATGGAAACTATAGTAAAACCTGTACAGCTTTTTCCCACTCAATCTAACTCAGATGGAACAGAGACTGGGGGATGAGGTGGGGAGCAATATTATGTCCTACAGGTGACACTTTGACATCAATGAAAATATGAAAACAATTAAACCAATTACATAAGTGTTATACTGCGTACCATAGATTAACTTGAACTGTTTTGTGAATGCAAAGACATCCAGAATAAGAAGGAATAGTTACCCTCTTTCAGTCGCCCATCAGCTGCAGCAGCTCCGTGAGGAAAAATTGTTTTGACAAAAATGCCCATCTGGCCACGTGCTGAGTCCTGCCCACCAACGATACTGAACCCAAGGCCCTGGGCACGGAACATCACAGTAAATGCCAAAAAGGAATTCTGTATTCATACTCTAACTTACTCTCACCTCTCCACAATAACTTTACCTGACATTGCATTGTACACATCAGACCTCAGTACTATTAGTACACTCAGTACACTACTATTACACTACTATTATACTAATTTCATTCTCCCAGGTTTGTACAACTGTTGGAGCCTCTGTTCTTCACCTGCTCATGTTTATCCTCAGAGTCTCATTTGAAAATCCAAATCCAAAGTCTTTTTTTCATTGGAAGCAGAACTGACAAACTGCTGAAATGTTGAAAGCGTTTGAGCTTTGACTAAACACCTTAGTCTCTTGTTTGTCAGGAAGAAAGGTCTATTTCTTCTGGAAGTCTGCATGATGTTAGGAAAAACAAACCAGCCAGAGGCTGAAACATACAGGCTACATGTAATAGAGGATTGAAATTCCAAATTACCCTCATCTTTCACTGGGAATTAGGGACAGATCCCCTAGCTTGTGTCAAACTCAAGCCACATGCAATGTGTAAAATGGCCAACCACAGCTATTTCTTTGGCCCTCTAGACCACAGAGGACCCCAGAAATAGAGCTCCAAGATAACAGTTCTGTACAAAATATTTCAGCAATTATTTTTATTACATTTTATTTGCATAGGGCCAAATAACATAAATTTGAAAAGATGTGAAACATTATCTAATCTTATGAGGTTCAAACTAAATGCAGATATTCAGTTCGTTAATATTTTAACAGTTTAATAGATAACTTTATCCATACATTCTGCTACAACTGGACTTTGAGGACATTCATGATCTTAATGTGACTTCAAGTCACATCAAGACAGGTGACTGCATAATTCATTCATGAAATGATTTAGCAGTTGCAGATGTTCAATGTGACTGTTTAAAAAACACATACAATATTAAAAAGACTCCACATGTAGAGCTTCCCTACAGAACCTCTGGGCTTTAGATATGCATATGTGCCAAAGGAGAGCACTCACCTTCCCCTGGCCTTTCATCAGCACTATGCTGGAGATAATAGACGGCTGTGCCAGTTGCCACGGAGACTCTACTTGAGCAGTGCTCATGGAGTGGGCTGACTTCTTAATTATCTGATGTTCCTAGAATGGAGATAAACATACAAAATTGGCAACTTTCAGATAAATTAATACAGTAACAGCCCCTTTCTTCTCTCTGACTGTTTTATTGGGATTTTCTCTTCTACGTGACATACTTCTCTCTCCAATTTTTTTCTTTATCATTAGAAGGGAATCCAATATCTATATATTTAACACCTAAACTTCACATGGTTAACACTTAAACTTCATATTGTTAATCTGTTTTTTTTTTTTTAAAGATAATACAATGTCAGGACCAAATGATGAGTAAATCTGGAAGACAAAGGAAGCTACAGAAATAAACACAATTTTTAAAAAACTTTTAAAGTCTTTTTTGTCAGCTGATTTAAAGCAGCACCTGCACTTTCTGTGACAGATAAGAAGGGCTTCCCTTCTTCCTCCCATCCTCTCCACCTTCTACAAATGAACCAATGAGAGACTGCTGACCAGCTGTATCTCCATCTGGTCTGCAACCTCCAAGGATTCAGACTGGAAGTCTCTGCTAAGAGTAGTGAAGAAGAAGATCACTGGGACTGCATTCCCCGCTCTCCAGAACATCACACACAGACGCAGCTGGGCCAGAGCAAACCAGATCCTCTCTGACTCCAACCATCCTCTCCATGTTCTGTTCATCCAGTTCCACACAGCATTTGTTGTAGAATAGCCAGGCTGTCTGAAAAATTATTATTTGTATATAATTATATATTTCTAGGCACATATGTGCCTAGAAATACCTGTGAAATAGCGGGGAGTTCTGTGTGTGTGTGTGTGTGTGTGTGTGTGTGTGTGTGTGTGTGTGTGTGTGTGTGTGCGTGCGTGCGTGCGTGCGTGCGTGCGTGCGTGGCATCAAGACTCTGAAGACCATTGCTCTTATCCACAAGTTTAATAACGCAGAAAGTGTGAAACTGAAATAAAATATAACAAAAATACAAATGCAATATGCACTATTGTAATCTTCCACTGTGTCTCAGTGTTGTGTGATGAGGTTCATACCTAGTGAGGCACTGACTTAATCATAATCATTTTTACATTATATATATTTACATGATATATATTACTTATGTGCATGTAATTGTTAACATACGGAAATTTCACACATGCTGACAACCCTGGAGGGAAAAAAGACTATTACTTTACATGTCATCCGTGGCCGTGGTAGAATAATTTTGTTGCTAAAAATAACATCACCTCTAACAGCTTCTGTGTTTGATTTAGTGAAATATGGGAGAAGGAAGTAGTTTAATTGGCCAGCCTAAAAATGTGTTTGACTTAATTTGGATTAAACAGAAGTTCAAATTTGTTGTTTTTAGACTAGTTGTGTGTTTAAATATAATTTCACTGGAGATGTTTTTCTGTAATATATAATTACACAGTAATACTTTTGCATTTCCTGTCAACTTAACATCTTTTGATACAAAAACACGGTGGACCACCTTGCCGCCCCGACCACCGGGCTTAGCAAGTTTTCTGGGGGAAACCCTGCAAGGCCTGATCGCTCAGCTACCGTAGTGTCACATAAACTAAATTTGTATTGCGATACACTGTAGAAGCAAGAAAAGCCATTGCACTCTAAACATGTGGCTTCAACAATTTATGGAAGTTACAAAGCAAACTTTTTTGATGTTTTAAAGAACAGGATCTTACAGTGTCTGTCTGATCCTGCTCAGCAAGATCTGGTGCCCATAACAGCATGCTGATAATGTGAAGTAATTTTCCTTATCTAAGCCCCCTTTACCTATTAAGTAGGCAACTGTGGCTCTGTGGATAGAGTAGTTGTCTTGCAATCGGAAGGTTGTAGGTTCAATTCCGGCTTCCACATCTCAATGTGCCCCTTTAATCCCAAATTGCCTACCGAGCTGCGTGTAAAGTGCTTTGAGTGATCAAAAATGATTGGATAAAGCGCTATATAAGTTTAGTCCATTTACCATTAACCTACCAGTTTGTTGTGCCTTGATACCATATAAACAAATTGAGCTGAACTGAGCAAATAAATATCTCTATAAAGAGGTGTAACATAAGGATACTGGTCTTTTACAGAACACTAGAGCCCAACCTGTACTATCTAGAAGAGAAGTACACCTTGTATGTTCATCCTAACATATTCAGTTTTATGCTGTGTGAGAGACTCAGTAACCTGTCTGACTCTAGCATTATCCAGCTGATGAGGTAAGGAGTGTTTGGGTCGACCAGATAGAGGTTTCTCTGCCACTTCACTGCCGCTGAAGATGCTCTCCACAAACAGCTCATCATCCTCACCCACTGAATCCAGACAACTGCTGCCACCTGAGGAAGAATAAATACAATGTTGTATTTTGTACAGAAATAATAAAACTCAACATAATTAAATATAATAATTATAATAATCTAGAATTGCATTATTCAGGGTGGAAGCATGTTGGAATCATTCTATATTGATTGACATGTTTTTCTTTTTCAAACGTTTTAAGTGTCCAAAAAAGTAAAATGAGAAATGTGATAGGACATTGGTACTCTTCTCATGGATCTAAAGCAGGGATGCTCAATATGTCAATTGCCATGGCAACGGGTGTGCTTAAGTGACAAAGAGAAGAGAGTAAAAAGATAGGAGTGGCTTTGAGATGATCACCTATTTAGGGTTGTCTTACCTTAGTTGACCTTTGCTGTGGCGCACTGCAAACACTGTAATATCTGAACGTTCAATAAATGACAAATGTGGACTAATTACCTTGTTCATTTGAAAGTATGTCATTGACAATAAACATCAAATAGGATAAATATATTTTATGAAGTATTTAACAAGCAAGTGGCTTTTACTGCAATAATTGTGTGAATTGCCTAATATTAAAAATAATATATGTTGCTGGACTTATGTGCTCGTCAAGGATTGTCAATAACAAACACCATGTTGAAGCATATGGGTGTCCATATGTGCACTTGGCACCAGGACACTTCAGGCCGCAGTTCAATGATCAACTTTGTCGTCATTTCATCGGATCTGCAGCCATATGTCTTGGACACTCAGGAGAAGAGAGGTGCGTAACTGTCCACCGACTACTATCTGGTGGAGAGTTGGATCCGGTGGTGGGGGAGGATGCCGGTCAGACCTGGAAGGCCCAAACGTATCGTGAAGGTCTGCTGAAAACATCTGGCAGAGTCTCCTGTGAGACGGAGATTTAACTCCCATCTCCGGGAGAACTTTGAACACATTCCAGGGGAGGTGGAGGACACTGAGTCTGAGTGGACCATGTTCGATTCCTCCAATGTCGGGGCAACTTACCAGAGCTGTCATCCTAACATCTTTAGTTTTACGTTGTATGAGAGACTTGGTAACTTGTCTGACTCTAGCACTATCCAGCTGATTAGGTAAGAAGAGTTTGCGTCGACCAAAGATCGAGGTTTCTCTACCACTTCACTGCCGCAAATGCTGCTCTTCACAAACAGCTCATCCTTACCCACTGACTCCACACAACTGCTGCCACCTGAGAAAGAGTTGGACTCCGCCAAGGCGTTGGCACCAATTCTGTTCATTACTTTCATGGACAAAATTTCTATGTGCAGCTAAGGTGTTGAGGGGATCTGTTTTGGTGGCCTTAGGATGATGTGGTCCTACTTGCTTCATCAGGTTGTGATCTCAGCTTTCGCTGGAGTGGTTCACAGCCGAGTGTGAAGTGGCTGGGATGAGGATAAGTGCCTCCAAATCCAAAGCCATGGTCTGGAGCTGGAAAAGGGTAAAGCGCTTTCTCTTTGGAGAGATGTTGTGCCCCAACTGTGGTGAAGTACAGCTGAGTCAAAAAGCGAAGCTCTCGATTTAGCGGTTGATTGTGAGCTTTGGGTCATGACCAAAAGAACAAGGTCACAAATACAAGAGGCTGAAATAATTTTATTCTTTAGGGTGTCTGGGGTCTCCCTTAGAGATAGGGTGAGAAGCTCAGTCATCTGGATGGAACTCAGAATAGAGCCGCTACTCCTTTATGTCGAGAGGAGCCAGATGAGGTGGCTCAGACATCTGGTCAAGATGCCTCCTGGATACCTCCGTGGTGAGATGTTCCGGGCACGTCCAACCGGAAAAAGACCCCGAAACAGACTCAGGACACGCTGGAGAAACTATGTTTCTTGGCTGACCTGGGAACACCTTGGGATTTCACTGGAGGAGCTGGCACAAGTGGCTGGTAGAGGGAAGTCTGGGCCTCCTTACTTAGGCTGCTATGCTACCCTCGCGACCCAACCCCGGATAAGCAGAAGAAGATGGATGAATAGTTTGGTGCTTTCTGACATGTTGCTTGAGCAGAGTCTGAAAGGCGCTTTGCTGGTTTTTATTTTAGTCTATAACTATAACTGACAGACACCTGGTGACTTCAGCTTTGCAAGTAGCTTCCAGTGTCAGAATGTCACAGAGGAAGAAAGTGCATTAGATTTTCTATCACTTTAGAAATCTTAATAAAATAAGTCGGTAGAGTTTCATTTACAATTTTTCTATCTTCGTGTCATGTGGTACATCTCAGCTGGCTGAGAGAAAAAGTTAATGTTGGTCTCAAAAAATTCTAAACTGTTTATTTAAAGAACTTATGTTCCACCTTCCACTTATGATGGATGGATGGTTGGATGGATGTTTGGATGTACAGATGAATGGAAGAAAAGTATTGATTTACCTTGGGATTGGCAGGATAGCTTCATAGGTGTAGGATTGCAGCAGCATGTTTCTGATGCCTTCCCCTGATTGAACTCCTCTAGGTTCTCCCGCGGTAACTGCAAAAATACACAGCTTTTCTCTAAATTGTTCAACAACAATGTATATTAGATTTATTTCAATAATAAATAAATGTTTTGGTAATGTTCTGGCCCAGGAACAGATCAGGATGCATGGCCGGCCCAAGCCTCCATGGTGCCCTGAGCAAAATTTGGTTTTGGGGCCTTGTAGTTTTGCTAACAATTTGGACTGGCTGCAATCTGCTGTCCAATCATTAGATCATTCACACACCTGCTACAAAGATTTAAGATATGTTTATAGTTTTTAAAGCCGGACCAATCACCCCACTGGTGCCTCGGCGCCTTGCCTTGCGCTGCCGTAACTGGACATGTTAACCTCAGCGCGGATCGCACGCACTTCCTTTCACTCGAACTGGACACAGGCTGACCGCTATGGATATTTACATCAACACCTGTGAGGAATTATGATTAGTTATGAGGAGTTATTGATTAAGGTAAGAGTTTAACTCACCGCGTTCGCTCTGGTAACGCAGCTCTACGTGAACCGCAGGAATAACTTGTGTGGTGTTTTGAGGAAAGAAGGATTTATATTGTGAACAAAACAATAAGCGGCGTTTACGTCTCAACACGCTGCCCAGCGTTTGGCCCCGTCTTCCCTGCAAAGTTTATGTCTGTTTTTCTGGTTGGCCGGTTCGTTAGTGGTTAATGACCCATCGTGCAGGTTCAACCTGGTGAGGAGCTTCTCCTCGCAGTCAGCATCACGCTGATTTTATATTATTTTATTATTACTTGTATTTTGTTTCCCGTTACACAATGCATCAAACCGTATCAAATGCTTTGCCTACTTAGAGTTGCTGCTCGCGGCCACCGTAGATCTGAGAAACTCGTCCAGAAACTCAACCAACCAAAATAGTTTCTGTGTTTGTTAAAAACTCAACAGACACGAAATGAAAGAGCTAATAAAGCCACATTAGCAGCATTGAATTAAATCTCCTGTTTGTTGATCATCTCTGCGCAGTGCAGCAGGTTTAACTCATAATACAGGGCCGGACGAAGGGTGTATGAGGCCTGGAGCAGAATTTGATTTAGGGGCCCCTTTTGTTCCTAAAAACATCAAACATCTAACAACTTCTGAGTTTGATTTAGTGAAATATAGGACAGGGGGAGGAGTTTACCTGGTCAGCCTAAAAACCAATAAGTTATAATCAAAGTTTACTCATTTGTATTTGTGAACAGAGTTCAAACACAAAGTGTTGTGGCCATTTATGTAATGTTTGCAACTTGTAATTTCTATTTATTTAGTGTTTTATTTTTGGAAAGTTAGAATTAAGTCTGTAGTTAATTTGTATATTAGAATTGATTATGTTGGTAATTAAAAACACACCGGGTGCTTGGTGGAGGCATTGTGTTGCAAATGTCTGGTGTGTACGGGAGGTTTGGCAAATTATTTTTTGACCATTTCACTATCATTTCACTTTCAATTTGACCTTTTATTTTGCACCTTTTTACTTGAAACGCCATGTTAAGTTTACTTTCATTTTCGACAAAGATGTAGGACATTTTTTTGATATTTATTTTGTTACTAATTTTATAAGAAACAAAGAATCTGTTTTTTCAAACAAATGAAGAGGAAGTACGTTCAAATCAAAACCCACATGTTAACACACACGGCCTTAGTTGGAGTATTGGAAGCTAGAAGGCCGCGACACAAAGATTAAACTCACAGCATCAGATTGTTGCTGTGGTAACAAACCAATCTATGAATATTGTTCTTTGAACCTTTACAGAGTAAACTTGGCAGGTCCTTAAAATCTATAAATGTTAAATTATTTAAAATCTTTTAATTTATAGATGCTGAAACCATTATGTCAAATTTAGCAGCAATGATAACCTCAATAAACAAATCCTACATGTATATTATCTGTGGTTGGGGTTAAAA
Organism: Micropoecilia bifurca; assembly: GCA_903067075.1. NCBI lineage: Eukaryota > Metazoa > Chordata > Actinopteri > Cyprinodontiformes > Poeciliidae > Micropoecilia > Micropoecilia bifurca. The sequence continues at coordinate 10,554 of CAEGAF010102067.1, forward strand.
TATTAGCATTTATGGGGCCCCTGAAGCTCTGGGGGGCCTGATGGGGCCGCTGACTTAATTTGGATTTAACAGAAGTGGAAATAATTGATATATATTTTAATTGTATGTTTTTATTTGTTGTTTTTAAGACTAGTTGTGGGTTTATATAGCAGTTCACTGACCATGTTTTCCTATAGCATATAATTACCCAGTGATATTTTTACTTTTCCTGTCTACTTAACATCTTTTAATACAAAACACAGTGGACCGCCGGTGGACCGCCTCGGCGCCCCGACCACTGGGCTTAGCAAGTTTTCTGAGGGAAACCCTGCCCTTTGGGGGTTTTCTCAAAGAAACTGTACTCAAAGTGTTCGACTGCATACCTGCCTTCAGCACCATTACTCTGAGCCAACGTTGGTAATGGTTTTCCATAAAGTCAACTCTGCTTATTGAAAACAAATTCTCATTTACAATAATGAAATGCAGGTTATTTCTGTGATTTTAGTACTATGACAATAAACTTCCACTCATATGTTAAATAATCCGAGTTTACCAAGGAGGAATTGTTAAGACCAGTGGTGCTACTGAAGGTCTGGGAAAAGAAGTTGGGTGCAGCCTGAAACAGGGATGAAGAGGATCTGCAGGTGCTGATGAGGTCCGGAAGGCTTGTGGAGGGAAAGTGTTCAAAATCCACTTTTGTCTCCTCCTGCAGGGACACAAAAAACATGCATATTACATAGAAAAAATGTGTATTTGGTGCTTTGAACACAAAAGCAGATGATTAATATTCCAATGAATTTGAAATGTGAAGTTCTGTTCTGGAGATGAATGTAGAAGTACCATTATGAACTGCAAAATTAAAAATGTCCACCCCTGAAACATGCCCTGCAGAGTGACCGGCAATTTTTTGCTGGCCACTCAGACATTTCACCATCCAGTGTGTTTTTCTTTCAATTACAAACCCCACCAGGAAATGACGTAAAATATATGATTTATTCTTAACTCTGTGAAAACCAATTTATTGGCATAAGTTTACCATTCACATGCACATATACAGAATAATTTAACATAATATGATTTGTTATTGCACTAAGTTCACTTGAAGTAATTACTAACAGGAAACATTAACTACACAACCCTAACAATCATGCAATCCTTTCCCCCAGATATTTAAGATATTTCTAGTATTTTTTTAAATTAAATGTTATCAATAGGTGTTTTCTATCTGTTTTATTTGTTGTTCCTTACTTATTACATTTTCTATTGAAATTAACAAATTCTTATTACTAAAAACATCTCAAAATGAGTTCATAATTAATTCCACGAGCCGTCATCATTCCTGTGTTATCCCCATCCCCATATCTGTCAAGTCTCCTGTTTTTCCAAGAAACTACTGTCATGGTTTGCGGTACGGTGAGGTGAGAGAGACGCCGTTGAGCCCAGGTCATGGTGAGAAATGATATTTATTTCCCAAAGTCACGGAAGTGAACACAGGAAGCACAAGGAACAGACAGGTAAGTATGACGATACAAGACGAGGATCCGACAAGGAACAGAGACAACAGGGGAGACTAAATACACAGGGAGGGTAATCAAGAAACTAGACACGGCTGGGAACAATCAAC
>CAEGAF010102093.1:0-16079 GCA_903067075.1 Micropoecilia bifurca
AACATCAAACATGATATAACATTCAACAAAGGCACCTTAAAGGCTCTCATTGGCTAACGAGTGCGTAATTATTGCAGAGTGGAAACAAAAGCAATGCAGGTTGCCTTGTTGCTTTAATGTGCTATACAAATAAAACTTGAAATTGGGGGTCAGCACTTAGCATGTGAAGGCGAGGGTTACTTCACTAGTGCATACAGAGTGTCTGCATATGACAGCATGAGATCACATATATAACATGCTTTGGTAGACTGCTGTCCAAACCCATATTACATCATAAGTTCAAAGGCCTGTACGTAATATCTGAGTCCAGGTAGTCAAATAATTTTTAGCTAAATTAGTCAGAAAATAGGTCAGTCTCCCTTATAGTAGCATCTACTTCAAGCATTCCACATTCTGAGGGTAGTATGTCTTCATGTGCTGTAGACATAATGTTTGCCTACCTTAGCATAAAATTGCATGTGCAACATATATAGTAGTGGATTGCTGCCCAAAGCCAAACTGCATCATCCTGATGAATCATTACTGTGAGTAAATGACATCATAGAGAAGCTCATAATGTAAAAATCAAAAAGTTTTTCATGAGGTCACATTTGTTTTTTTTTTTATTATACTTTATGAAAGTTAAAAACATTTTGTGCTTTATGTTTATTGCCCTGTGTGTCACCTAAATTAATCAGAAATAGGTTTGCCTTGTTTTTCGTTGCCGCCCATCACTCTAAGTAGTATGTATTTATGCAACATTATTATTTGGTCATTACTGCAAAAGTGGAATGTGTCTGGTATGTATGGACTCTCAATGTTCTGACCCTCATGCCTCTAAAATATTCAACAAGTCCAAACATCAGTGACATCATGGCATCCAGCTGCAGGTTACATCACATCTGCTAAATTATCGGTCCCAAAAAGACAAGGATGGAGAGGTATTTACTTAAAGCTGCATGCAGTATGCAACCAAAGCACAAAGTAAATATGTAAAAGCTTGACTAGGGTATAATAATCAGCTGCTGTAGCTGCTTAAAATAAAAATAGAAAATAGAGATAAACTGCTGTCATCTCATGAACAATTCCGCAATTATGGTCCGTACAGAGGTTACCGACCAAAACAGAAACCTGCGTTGAGCGGTGAAGCAATATTGAAGAATTTCCACACAAGTCAGACTCTAATGCAAAGAGCTGTCAAGTTTAAACTGAAACTGAGATTTTGTCTTCTTCTGGAAGCAGAAAGATTTAGTGCCAAACAAACATCGGTTGCTGTTTAGCTCCTGCTGTGAATGTGGAATGCAATGCAAATAGTAGATATCAGCGCAATCTCTATTTGAGAGTCTTTGCTTAGGTTGCAGTGTCTCAATTATACTGTTGGTTTAACATTAAAAAATGTGTCGTTTGTTTAAGCGTTTGAAAAGTGAAGCAGTTTTTGGTCCTTTATATTCATGCATATTTCCCTCTTTACAGTTTGCAGACATCAATGGGGAATTTCTATGTGAAAAAAACGTTTCCTTTGACAAAGTGGTGTGGGGTTCCACATATCGAAAGTGACGTGTCTTAATTTCATTTCATTATTTATTTAAATAAGTTCTACTTTAATTATTTAATACTAAATACAAATGAACTGATTTTGAAAAGAAAGATTTAAAAAATAATAACAAGCACCACATATTTTAACTAAACAACCTCCGCAAGACAAACTAACCTCAAAATAAAGAAAATGTGTGTTTGGTCAGTTATTTCATTCTTGTAACAATTTTTTCTAAATTGTATCCCATTTGAAGCTTGCTTATTTCTTTTTAAATCACACATTTGAAACAAAAAATATATTTGTTGGCTGAGAAGCAGAAATAAAAATATGAAAAAAATCACACTGCCTCCTCCAAAAGCTGTTTGGCAAAGGCAGAATTTGGAAAGTTTTTCATGGGCCCCTTTCTCAACTAACAAAATGACTTTTCTTACAAATGTGTCTTTAGGTTTTGTGTTATTTTAAAAAAACAAACAAAACAGACCTAGTTGTTGGTGTACTCTAATTCATAATTCCTACAGTCGGTAAACTCAACATTCAAATTTTACATCCTGGAAAAGGAGAATTGAATGCGAACAAATGAGACAAAACCTATTTTTCTATTGTTCTACAATAGTCGCATTCTGCAAAGCGAAGACATTGTGAACACACCCTCACAGCTCTGCAGGAAGGTGCTATGCTGCCATATTTTTGATGAACTTTTGCAGTTCCTTCTCTTTTTCCGATGTACATGTTAATGTAATTAAGCCTCATTTATCCAAAATGCCTGAGCAAGACAGCAGGTAGATATAGTTGGGTTGTGGGTGTTACGTATTGTGGTCTCTATGTGTTTATCACACTCTTATTTGTTGTGAGATTTCTACACACCCTCTCATAAAAGAAAAAAATGTCTCAGAAACGTGAAGAAAATATGACAAGAGCAGCAGCAAATCATATACTAAGAATACAGAAGCTGTTTCTATTCTATGAGCTAATGTGCTGCACTTAAGGAAAATATAAAACAGTTATGTTTCATAGCACAGAGTCATTTTGTTCCTTGTTCTGATCATGCATCAGTGCGTCGATGCTTGGCATTTCCTTCGCCATTCCTGGAAGGTCATCTGCAGGCTTGGAGGTTTTCTTAAGTCGCTGAGGAAAATATGAATAATGTGATAAATTCTCCCCAGTACTTCCAGACACACACTAAATAACAGACTTCAACAATGGTGAAATCTTTTGAATGCTTTATCATCTACTGACCTGCCAGAGAGAGCCTTTTTCTTTGGCCAGTTTGAAGATCATGGTAATTGGGATCATGGACAGCGATGACATGGCCAGAAACCAGCCAATCCAGTAAGTCCACCAGGGATACACATAGATGTTGTTGAACTTCATTGGCGTGTATCTCAGGAGCAAAAATACGAGGGTCGCCTTGACAGGAAGAGAAAATTAAAAGTAAATTGTCTGAATCAAAGTGAAAGTTTAACCATACAGATTGTAACTATTTGGCCTCTTACACTGCAAACAAGAGGGGTGATGTAGAGCCAGCAGTACTTGAACAGTGGCAGAGGTTTGTAGCCAATCATGTCTTCGATGTTGTCACTAAAGCGTCCAGCACCTAGGACAACACAGATACGTTGTTTTACTAAAAGAAAAAAGTGCGCAAAGGCTGTGCACCACCTGACACAAGTACATCTACAAAAATAAAAAGTAAAAAATAGCTTGTAGCTCATCTATAAATCACCCACTTAAGATTCTCAAGCGAAACAAGTGCAAGTCATTGTGTGATGTGGTGAGGCAGACATGAAGGAACTCAGACCGAATGGGTTTTTTTTGGCATACACCTTTTGTCTCTTTTGTCATCCACTGTATATCCACCCAAACACCACTTTGTCGCTTCCCACTTTCATTTTGAAACCATAAAACAAATAGTTTGAACCCAAAGAAACACTAAGAATTCATCTGGTGACTGAAATTAGACGATGAAATTTGACTGCTGATTAGCCAAACAAAAACTGAAAAATTTGAATTTTTTGATGTGCTTCTTAAATACTAACTTATAGTGATGATGATATAGCACTCAACAATGTGAATGCAGTTACAGAAGGAGAAAAAAATCAAGTTCATACTAACATATAGTATTAGTGATCGTTTTGTGTTTCATTAAGTTAATATTTGTAAACTAGGTAAAATCGTTAATTCCTTACATGACAACAAGCTCATTTTTAACAGCTCTACTGTTTTTTATCTTAGTTTGCTCATTTTTACATACCAATTCAAGATGCTTTACAAATCACACTGGTCCAATTCATTATCCAACCGTAAACGTGAATTCAACCCTATTTCAATTTAAATCATAATAATTTAACTTCAATGCAGTTCAATATAGGTACCAATTAAACCTTTTGACATTTTGTCTTGTTACAACCATAAACCTTATTGTATTTTTCAAGCATTCTTTGTTACAGGCTAAAATGTTTTGGAACTGCAAAGTGGTTCCAGTTTTCTGTGCAACTAAAATCCTGAAACATGTGTGAATTTGCATGAAACCCAACTGAAACACTGTTTTGAAGGACTTTTGATTGGAATTGTAGCCAAAAGCCATTTGGGGCGTGTCAGCTTTCCACATCTACAGACAAAAATCTTTGCCCATTCTTGTCCAAAACTTAATTAAAGCTCAGTCAGATTGAATGAATAGTTTCAGCAACATTTCAAGTCTTGTCACTGTTTCTGAGTCGGGTTTTATGTTTATGCTTTGAAATAGACACTGGGCCACTCTAATAAATAGATATAGTCTGAAATAAGTCAGTCTGTTGTAGTTCTGGGTGTATATTTAGTTTCATTGTCTTGCTGAAAGGTGATATTCTGCACAGTCTCAATCATACAGCTGCTCACAGGTTTTCTCCTTGGACTGCTCTGTAATTAGCTCCACCCATTTCTCATAAACTTTGATCAGCTTAGGTTTCAGACATTTTTTGTCAAAGGTTATGTAGGGGAAACAGCAGAGAATGACAAACTTGAACACACAGGTGGTGGGAATGTTTTTCTTCTGCAGAGATGCAACTCTGCATTAGCAGAGAAAGTTGGGTAACCTAATTAACCTGCATCAGTCTAGATGAGTAAAGCTTGTAGAGAAATACCTCAAATGACTTTCAGCTTTGTTTTAAGCAAAAATAAAACTCAGACACCCATGTGCTGTTCTTCTTCCACTTAACAAACATAGCATACTTAAGTGTTCTTTACATGAAATTTCAATATATCATTTTGAAATTTGCAAAAGAACGAACTGTAGAAAATCTCAAGGGTTATGATTCCATTTGGAAAATATTGTTTAAAAGAGAGAGTTACATTCAGCCATGTCTAAAGTTGGGAATTAACTTGTATAAAATGTGCCAATAATCTACATTTGCTGAGAAGGTTTAAGACACATTTCAGTGTCTTTGGTTATATGAAGTTTCAGTCACAAATGTGTTAAGGAAAACCAATTGAATGAGATCTACTAGAGATTTAGCTGTATACAAAGAGAGCTAAAGCACAAAAGACTAAATCGTTGTTCTGTAACAACTTTTGGTGTAAAAAGAAGAAAAGCAGATGTTAGAGTAACAGGATCCACAATGTGTCCCTTAGGACCAATGCCTGCCCTGCATCGAGATTAAAACAAGTCGAAACACGTTTGTCATTGACAGCCAGACTGGTTTTGCAAGGTCACTTAACCATCTGGTGCAGAGATCATTAAAGTTAAATTGTCTTTAAAAATTGCATGTTGTCTTTTACATTTAGACATTTTGAAGTCTAAATGTTACTGCAACTTAATTAAACTAAAACCTGCCTTACCATAAATCCATCCGATGATGACTGACTGGAAGATTGCCATTAGGAGGAGAGTTGGGCCGCTGCAAACATAATGATCAAAGATCTGCAGAATGTATGCACCAGCCTAAAATTAAGATAAACAACAATTGTGGTTTAGTGTTTTTTTTTTTTACCAGTTTGTTAAAAAAGTTTTGACAGCTACAGCTGCAACTAAAACAAAGAAAAGCAGTTGTTTGCAATAAACAAATTTAGAAAAGAATAATGGTTTTAGTGTTAAATGTGGTTTCACCAAGTTAAACATAAAATGCTGTTTTTTACTAACAGTTTTAAAACTATTCAACAATTTTATGCCGAGCATTTTTTTCTACACGGTAGAGAATCCTTTTAGTGTTAAGAAGTGTGAGCCTAATGCCAGTGTTTTTCTGCATCTAACTTCCCTGACTTTAGCTTTTTGATAAAGTTGAAGTCAGGCAAAAAAATTCTCTGTCGTATCGAGGATGTATTTTTAAATGAAGCGTTGGATCATTGTCCTTTTTGAAGGTCCAATGACACTCGAGCTTCAACTTTCTCACAGACTGGATGCCGTTTTCTTTTGTGATGTCCTGAGAGTCGATCAAATCCATTGGATCAGAAGGAACAAAGCTTTTGTGAACTAAGCCTTACGGCCATAATTATTGTGGGTTTATTGCTCATCTTTAAAATGATGTCCAACAACTCACCTCTGTGACCAAAAACAAGCCAAACAAAGAGCTAACAGTACAGATCAGCAACAGAAGAAGCTCCCTGCGGTATCCCTTCCTGAGGTAGGAAGGGTAAAGATCCGTTAAAGACGTCATGTTGCTTTCAAGCCCTGCAAACTGCAACGAAGCAACATAATGGCAGCTTAATACAGACACTGCAAGAGCAAAACTTAGACCAAAGCTTAAAGTTGTTTTAACATAAATAATTATGCTGACCTGTCCATCAATTCCCAATAAGATGATCATGAAGAAGAAGCACACAGACCAGACCTGAGGCCAGGGCAGAAGAGTTACTGCTTGAGGATAGACAATGAAGACGAGTCCGGGACCTACCGAAAATGAAGGAAGCAAAACTTGACTCATATGATATGGTTAATGCTAATAAACGCATCACTCATACAGCATACTATTGGTAGACTGCTGTCCAAAGCCATGATAATATCTGCAATGTACTAAATGAAATGTAGTAACAAATAACTTATAAACATCTAGCGGCTCTTTTATCAATCACAGTGTCATTTAAATGGAAAGCAAAGTCAGTTCCTGGAGAAAAGAAGAGGCAATTTACAGACATTCATGCTGGCCTGGAGCTTCTGTACCTGATTCAGCAACTGCAGAAACGTCAACTCCCTGCTTTGTTGACATGTAGCCCAGAACGGAGAAAATTGCAAATCCAGACACTATGCTGGTCCCACTGTTCAGCAAGCAAAGATAGAAGGAGTCTCTGCAAATCAGATGAAATATTATTATCATTTGCTGTACAGAAGCAAACAATTGGGATTATTTTTATTATTTCTATTATTATAGTGCAGAGAATACTAAGTAAAACTCTTTTTGTCTTGTTAAATTTATCAAGCTTTTATTTTTAGCTAGCTGGCATAGATGCTAGCTAAAAACTAACTAATATGTGTTCATAGAAACACCCCTATTTGCTGCCCAGTTATAACTATGACTTTGGTGCGAGTGTGGTTACTATTGGTTCTCAGTTTAATCATTTACATACCATTTTAATTAATTACAGCAATAAATAGTCGGCTAAATAAATAATCTATTGATGATAACTTAGTGAATCTTTCAGACACTTTTTCCCCTCCATACATTGAATTCAGGTGTTACAATCTCATCTATGGCCACATGTTTTTAAAAAACCCATAGGGTTCATAAATATTTGTGAAACAATAATTATCGTGACAAAAACACGATGAAGGTGGTTTATGAGTTAGGCTTGGTTCTTAGTTCCAGTGAAAGAAACTCCTATAAAAAACATAAATATTTTGGACTGTTCCAATAGCACTGCATATGGAGCACAAACCAAAGTCTATTAGGAGGCAAAATAACACATTTAGTGTGGAGGAACTTGATTTGTCTGTCTAGAGTCTTGACCTCAACATTATAGAACACTGTTGAGATGAATTAGAGATGAGACTGGAAGCGAGGCCATCATGTCCAGCATCAGTGTCTGACCTCACAAATGTTCCGGAAGTTTTCTCATAAAAAGATTCCTATGTGTATATGCCCTTCCCAGGAAAAATATAGCAGCAAAGGATGCATTGCAATATGGGGTGATAAAACTAATGTGTCTAAGGAAAAAAACAAACAAACAAAAAACACGTAATATATTGTATGTTATTCAAATTCAAGAAAAACATAAAAGTTTTGTTCAATGAAGCACCAATAATTTACACAGAAAGGTTTTGAAATACAAAAAGCAACTTGGATCTTTTTTGTAGAGAATTGAATTTAAATAGTGTCCAACTTTTATTTCGAAATAAAAGTTGTTTACTTATGTAAAAATAATATGTCCATCATTTCCTCACCTGTAACAGTTGTTGTTGTATTTGTTGTAGCTTCCAAATGTGGTCATGTACCCCAAGCAAATGGCATAGGAATAAAATATTTGTGTTCCAGCATCCATCCAGACCTAAAGAAGTCAAAAATAAAAGATTTTTAATAATGTACCATTTTTACTCATAGAAAAAGTTCCAGGTCATGGCCATGTCAAAACTTAGGACACAGCGACAGCCTTTGTGTTTTTCCTGACATATTTTGGCATGTGGATGTTTAGTTTCAATCTTGGCTTCATTCAGAAATTCAGTTAAAATAGACAAACAATAAAAACTAAAATAAAGCCCCATGACTGCAAAATTTCTGGTTATTTTCTAAACTGTAGATGTATTTGTACCTGTGGGTCAGCAAGTCGTGAAGGATCAGGGTACAGGTAGTATTTGATACCGTGGAAAGCTCCAGGAAGTGTCATTCCTCTGAAGAACAGCACCACCAACAAAACAAAAGGGAATGTGGCAGTGAAGTATGTAGCCTGCATAAAAAAACAAACAAACCAAAAAAAGCCCTAAAAACATCTGTAATAAATGAATGCAATCAGAGGCAACCACCAAATTTAGAAATTTCACATGTGTTTGGCAACTTGGAAATTCATAAATACGGTTTCTAAACAGATGAGACAAGACGTTATCCAACAAATCAGCAGATATCAAATGTTGGATTAGCTACAAAACTCCCACTGTTTTTATTTTATATTTACACACCCCTTCTTTGAGCATTACAAAACCTATCTCTTGTGTGACAGAAAAATGAGCCTCAGGTTACCTCAGAGGCGCCAATGATCTCTAAGAGTTCAAGTGTCGACTAATGTAATTTGATCCACAGCCATTGAGGAAAAACACTGTTGGGTCTGAGTCAAGCCACTGTAGCCAACTTTTGTGTCACAAACAAATCCATCTCATTGAGATGCCGGTCATCATTTCCACTTCCTGTTCTTTCAACAACATTCTTTAGGATTTACTAATCCGTTGAGTCGCAGACACATGAGAACAATAGCTTAAGGTTTCACTTATAACTTACGGGGAAAACATCCAAAAGCACAAGTGCTGTCTTTGCTCCCTTCCTGCACATGTTCAGGTTTTATTTGAAGGAAATTTCCACCATCACAATTCAGTCCATGAGGTATGAATTATGTAATAAGATGGCATGAAGTTAAATTCCAGTGCCGCCGTGGACGTCTGCTAAATCTGTCTTCCACTACTGCAGTAAACTAATGTGTGATTCAAGTTTGGCTGTTTGGTGTTTGAGTCGAGGTTACATGAATACAGCCTGAGGTGTCGATCGAGGCCGGAAGAAAATAACCAGTGGATTTCTAACTTATACGTTCCAACAGACGATGGCAGACAGTTTTACATTTTCAATAAGTTCACATCGTTTTGTTATTCATGCATAAGAAGCTTTGTTTGTTAGTAAAAAGATAAGATAAAACCACAGAGGATAGGCGTGAAGTCTCAATTGTATTGTGAAAAGCAAAAACATGTCGTGTTACTTTGATCAAATAAGCCTAACTTGCATGCTATTTGCTGGTTTGTCGTGAATGATTTAGATCCATATCTAATCTATCATCTACCTACCTATTTGTTTTGAATTAGAGCCACGTTTAACTTAAACATATGTTGATTAAACCTGGTCTGCATCATTCTTCAGTGACTATAGATTTGATCCGTTCAAATTTAATTGTCCTGTGTAAACAACAGAAAAGGAAACTCATATTTTTCATAAAAAACGTATTAAGATTGTATCATTTGCAACATAAAATATGTGCATACAGACTCAAATATATGCACACCTTCACAAATATTTGAAGAAATAGCTCTATGTAATTTCCACTTCAATCACATGGTTTTTGCATCCTCAAACATGATTTGGTCATCAGTTTGGCTGATGACCAAATCAGCCAAACTGATGATTCTTATCAGAAATTGTAGCGATAATTTAAATGACTGGATTCTCATCTCACACCTAGCTTTTGAACGAGGCAGCCTCCATAAACATTCTGGCTTGAGTTTGGTTGTTTTTGTAGACTAATGTCAGTCTCATCTTCATAATAAAGCCCTTAAAAATAAGGGCCATTTTATTGACTGCAGTATTCTTGTGAGAATTGTTTATATTCCTTTTTAGTCTCCAGAACAGCTGTTGTTGACCCCAACACTTTTTTTTATCTCAAGTTAAGACAGAGAAACAAATTCTGTGTTGATGGGAATTGAATAGACAGGCACTAAATTCCAGTATAATTATATCTTAATCACTCAGTTAATCTAATTGAGCTCTTAACTCCCAGTATGCACTTATTTTTGGTGGCAACTAGTTGTAAGAGGAGACCTGAGACTGAGCCCCAAGCTATTTCACTTGTCTCCACTGGAACCGGTTTTCAGTAATTCAACTGTTAGTCTTAAAACATTCCTTTGTGACAAACCTCTTACATACATCTCTCCCAAATAATGGCTAATTATACCTTAGTCATTCTAGTATAAGTCCAAGATGTCTTATATTAGAATGTAAGGTCTTTATTAAAAAAAAGACCTTACATTTTAGCAAAGTTTTGAGGGATTGTTACTCCTGTGGAAACAGTGACAACAGACAAGCATAGGAGGGTAGCTGCTCCAAACATTTACAACCTTTTAATTTTATGAAGTAAACGTAGCAGCTGTACCTTTGAATAAATAAAATAATTCAGAAATGTTCTTCTAAACTTGAGTGTCTCCTTCGATAAGAGACAAAAATTTTATGTGATAGATCAACACATACCAGTGTCTCCTTGAAGGAAATTGTTAATTTTTCCACATTTTCTTTGTGAAACACATTCCAGTAGCTCTGCTCTGTGTGTTGCATTCTGGTTGATAATGTTCCAAACTACCTTTAACTTCAATTTGAGCTCCAAACACTTTCACATTCTAAATAATTACAATGAATGGGTACACGGCAAACTAAATCATTCCACTTCATTACCATCTCTTTCCTTGATTTGTAAAAATACTCATCCAAGGGAAAACAACTGTTAATGGAAAAGATGAAATGCCCAGGCATAAATACAAAATAGTAGGCGGGGATTTAGTTGTCCAAGAACCTCTTTGGTCCAAAAGTTTATTTATTTTAGATTTTTTGTTTTCGGTAATCTGTAGTTAGCAGGTACTGGTTAACACCTTCAAAAGGAAGCATTCATCCTTCAGATTAATTGAGAGAAGTAATGACACTTAAAATATCATTCCATTATCTGCTGTCTGAGTGAAAGGTGTCCATGCAGATTAAAGCCTGCGTCACACATGATGCACATTCCTTTATTTCAGTCGTACCTTCCCTGTGGATCTCACTCCCTTCCATACGCAGAAGTAGCAGATGACCCAGGACAGAAAAAGGCACAATGAAAGGTCCCAGCGAATGTTTCCGATTGCCTCTATACCCGTGGAAATGTTTAACACCCGTCGCCTGCAAAAAGTATGCAAGGTCAAAATTGATAAACAAATATTTACAGATGTACGCAGGCTCAACTCAACATAATCTGGAAACATTACTTTGCAAAGGAAATGTACAAGATCAAACAATAAAAGCTCCCTAATGAGCCAGACTTTCAGGTAAACATTTTAAAGGCAATCTTTTTAAATGGGTTATGTTTACTTTTTATTATTATTATTAGTTTTATTTTAGCTCATACACTGTATCTGAATTATCTGAATCAGATTATTGGGTGTCTAGTTCCGATTAGTGGCAAGTTGCAATGATGGACTATTTGTTTCCATTTCTTTGATTACAACTACAAAAATGTTTTATATCTTAGCTTGATAGTTTTCAAATATGCTTGTTGATTATGTCAGTTTTTGATGTTTTTTTTTAAATGCAGCAATCCTAATTGGTGACACAGAAAAAGAATATCACTCTTACAGCTGCAACAAGAGCAAATTAAGACTTTGTTTATTTGTCTGAAGGGTCCTAATGGGAAATATTTATGGATTCTAAGCCAGACAGCTTTGCTGCTTCTCTCTGCAGGGGGACAACAGTAATGTAATTAAACATGCATAATAACCCCAACTCAGAAGGATTGAGACTGTTGTTGATCTAAGCTACATCAAGTTAACTTTTGCAAAAATGCTCAAGTCAGATGATTTGATTTCAGAAAGAGATAAAAGTGACACATGTGGAAGCTGTCTTTATCTTGCAATATGATGCGGAACTAAATTAAGTTTCATGGGTTTTCATATGGAGCAAAGGGTTTCATTATACTTACTACTAAGTTAGCAACATAGAAGTAAATAACATCTGTTGTTGTTATGACCAGGTCAATTGTGTTAGTTATATTTAATCATAGTTTTGTGTTTCTTCTATCTAGCTAGACATGCTTATTTATTTAAACTGAGGTTAGTCTTGGTCAAAGATCTTTTCCAGTAATGGTCCAATGTGATACACGTACAGCTGTTGATCATGACCTGCTAAAATAAGCTACAAAGTCTTTCATCACACTGTGTTGTGAAAAAAACACAAACTCAAATTTGTTTCATAGGAATGTTATGTGAAAGACCCACACAAACGAGTACAAAACTGTAAAGTGGAAGAAAAAGTGACACATGACATGTGTGGCTTTATAAATAAAGTTGGGATCCAACAGCAAGGGGACAATGGGAATAATTTGAACTGACTGTAGATCAGTTTTTCTTTTACCCCAACAATCAGGTGTAAAATTTCACTCATATAAAGCTGAGCACAGGATAAGAAATAAATCCTATGCATGAAAACATTTCTTTGAGTAAACATCTTAAAAAATTAGTTGCAACCAGTTATCTTCATATTTTACTTAAACATCTCAAAATATTTGTTGCAACCAGTTATCTTCATATTTTACTTTACTGTAAAACTACAGACCCAGGTCCTAGGTCTGTAGTTTTGTTCATTAGTAATCTGTATTTGGACTTGTTACTGTCGTTTTAATTATATTGCCTTGTTTCTATTTCACTTTAAATAAGTCAATTCTTAGTTGTTTCATTTGGATCATGTTTATTAAAGCTGGAGCAGCGACACATATGCAGAACACCAGCCCTTGAGAACTGACATTGAAGATTTAACAATAACGTTTTGTAAAAACGTTATTTTCCCAAGAGGCTTTCCAAAAAGGTTTCCTCCATAACTCATTGGTTATTGTAAGATTTAGCTGAATAAATTTGACTAAACTGAAATCAGTGCAGGTGTCAAAAGTGTGACTGAAATTATACAAAATTCTATTGAAAGTGTGTGATTAAAACTAAATGAAGTTTTATGTCAAATTAAGACTAATCACCATTGTATTTATAATAAATAATCAATAACGTCTAGGGAGATAACCATCAAATGGAAATGTCCAGCACTGCAAAGTTCATAAACATTGTTCCTGTGGAGACCCACATCCATCTATCCATCCATCCATCCATCCATCCATCCATCCATCCATCCATCCATCCATCCATCCATCCATCCATCCATCCATCCATCTTCCAAACCCTCCTTGTCCTGTTCAGGATCTCGTCCATTGAAAGATGGAGGTTGTTGTCCATCGCCTTCAAATCACTGTTGATCTGTGACTAATTTCAACTTAAAATTAGTCCCATATTTATAAACACTTACTGCCAAAACTCTATAACAGATGACGATGACGCATTCACAGATGAGGTCCAGTTAGCGGTATTATAGTTGTTTATTTCCACACAACGATCTGAAATATATCAGATCTTTGTTAAACATAGGTTTATCATTATCGATTTTGCAACACATGAGATGTGGATTCGGTTCAGTTTACACTTCCTGTAAAAGGTTGTAATCTTTTTATGCAATGAAATAAAATAGTTTTGGAGATAATCGTGAAGTAATAAAGTCACTTACTTTTAAGGAGGAACATGGGGGTAGATTGTTGCTTAATTAAAATGATGTACCTGTATTCCATGTGTTATTGCAGCTGGCCCACGGCAGATTTCCAGAGAACGAGGAGAAGAGGTAGAGGAATGCCCACGCCAAGATCACAACATAGCTGATGTTTCCATAGAAAATGATCATCTGGCTGGCATATCCCATTCCTGGAAATAACAAATCATTCTTATTAGATTTGTAGTCTTAATGTTATATTTGATCTGGCAGGTTACTCACCTTCAAACAAGGGGCAGATCTTTCTCCAGCACATGATTCCTCCCTGGCTGGTGAACTGGCCCAGTGATGTTTCCAGGACAAACAGAGGAACGCCGCAGGTGATGAGGAAGAGGAAGTAAGGGATGAAGAATGCGCCTGCAAGTGACATTAGACTATGTAACCCTCTTACCGGACAGACCTTTGAATTATACCATCAATAACTGTACTTAAGTTTTGAAAAGAACGCAGCGGCCTGTGGTGTGTCTGCAGACAAAACTATTAAGAGCACAGCATTCATAAACTTTGCTCTTGCTGAACAGAGACAGTGTCAAGTTTCCTGGATGTCAATCTAACAATTTTTTCCAAACTTATAATAGTCTCAGTTGAAACAATGTTTTAATACATAACTCGTGTCAGTTGTTTTGTAATTCATAGCTGTGTTATATATGTGTTATATGTGTTATATAAAAATCACCCATTTTAATCAGCATGTGCTATATGTTGCTTTTGTTTTTAAGGGGAAATTTCAAAATGTTGTCATTGATATTCTACATTTTGTGGGGTTTTCAGAGGAATAGAAAATCAATATTTTATATCTCAACTCATCATTCTTGAATGTATGGCAGTTAAATAATTAGCTAACTTTTATAACACTGTATGGAGTTGTTATTTGTAGTCTGCATGTTAAGAACACTGTTATAGTCAAGTAGCAATATATTGTGCAGCCTTAGCTTTGATATATTTTGATGCAGTTTAGCAGTAAAATTGTGTCCCACAGAGTTATAATTATTAAACTAACAACAAAACCCTGATAAAACTAATAATTCATTTTTAACACACTGCAACATAAACAATCTTGTCATCTGTGAATAGACAAAGTAAGGCATCAGGAAAATTATGTGCCACAAAGTTAATCAAAATTATTAAAATGCTTTATCTCAAAAAGATAAGGCATATCTGGAAAACCCTTGGAAATTCAGCCAATAAGTAAGTCTGACAAGCTACTGAAGGCATGTGGAACAGGAGAAACCAGCGGGCCAAATTATTTTCACTATTTTTCAGGAGTATCTCAGGGTAATTTTTGGCATTGAAGGTTCTCAAAATCATTTCTGTCACTAAGCTTTTAAGACCATAAAGAACATGAGAATACATATTAATTTTGTTGTTGTTGTTGTTAAAAGTAATATTTAAAATCTAAGTGTGAGTGTAAAATTTATTAAGTGTAAAATGTAACTGAATGTTGATAGTTACTAGCATAGGGTGGGGCACGCTATGCTAAGCATAATACACAACAGCTTATGTTTTTGGAGAAAAGTGTTTATTGGCCTCGCCTCATTTACATTACAATATTCAGATTAAAAACAGAAACGTTTTTCACCTCTCCGCATGTGGCCAGGGCAGAGATCCACACACACCTACAATCCTTATCCAACAACACTTGCAAAATTAATGCAAAGGCGTGCTTCTTCTAGCTGGTGTAATAAAATCCATATCACATGTGTAAAATACGTTGCAGCCTCTACAGGCTAGAGCTCTGCCGTATTAGTCCCAAGGCAATTTTCTTATCGTGCCGTAACATGCCTCACTGGCCCTATGCATTTTATTTCCAACAAGCATAGTTTTTTATTATTAATCTATAGAAACAAAGTAATTGCTTTCAAATAACATTTTTAGCTTTAAAAAGAACATATACATTTTCTTTCTATGGCACGTGGAGAAAAAGCTGCGATATACTTTAACTTTGTGTGTTTAAGGTCTTTACCTCAGGCTGGGCTCCACTGCCTGACCTACAGATCTAATTTTGAAGTGAGTCTCTACCGGCAAATATACTGCCTCAAAATTCACAAGAAATTTATACTGTGTCCAAAAGAAAATATAATTTGATAGGTTCCTTAAATAAATAAAATAAAATAATTTACTTAGAACTTCACATATTTTTAATTTTAATGAACTAATTTGATCTGCTCTGGGTGGACATTCTTCAAGTTGTAGTAAAAAAAAAATAAAAAATCATTGTTTGAATCCAGGCTGCACAGTGGCGCAGTTGGTAGAGCTGTTGCCTTGCAACAAGAAGGTTCTGGGTTCGATTCCCAGCCCCGGCCTTTCTG